>JAEIFV010000948.1:0-117947 GCA_018904265.1 Lordiphosa collinella | reverse complement strand
GAAAACAACGATATATTAACCTCGAAAAATCGACTTTATGCCAAAAAAAACGACATCTGGACCATAGTGCATTGTATGCAATAATGTTTCGTGATTTAATGATTCGTCAGTCGCGGTAAATTTGGTTGAACTAACTGATCTGTCACAGAGTTCATGACCAAAATCTAAGGCTATTTTCATTTACCTAGGTTAAAATTAGACAGAGCTAAGGGCGATCCAACACCTCGATAGACTAGTACCCGCTGATTTTTCAAAGTAGTTTTGAAGTTTTTAAAAAGAAGAGCCTGGCTTTTAACTTCAAAACTTTCATCTCTATTGTTTTCTCTCTAGAATCAACGTGCTAGCAGTTTTGTCGAGATCTTCGAGCGAGTAAGAAATAAAAATAATATTGTCATATAAAAAGTATACCCCAATATAAAGAATTTGCACCTACAGCTACCTGGCGTACGAGTATATCACAATCGGAACAAGGATCTATTACATTGCTCTTCCATAGAGAAACAGAAGTTTTCCTGGTAATTGCTTGGGGTAAAATAAAATATTCATAAAAATGAGAATACCCCAATATAAAGAACTATTAGCACCTACAGATACCTGGCGAATATCTCAATCGCAACAAGGATCTAGTAAATTGCCCTTCCATAGAGGAACAGAAGTTTTTTCTGTGTAAGTGTGTGTGTGTGTGTGTGTGTGTGGTTGGTGTTTGACATGAAGCAGCGTGTGTAAAACTTTCCGTTGGTAAACTGAAAAAATTTGCAACTGGCCCAATATAAAAGCATGATTTAATGCCTTAACAATCTAATCAAATACAACATGTCCAGCGACCAAAACGCACCACACCCCCCCACCCGTAACCCCTCTTCAACCCTTCCCCTCCCTTCCCCTCTCCCTCTCCTATGTGGACTTCCGTTGGCAGAAGAGCGAGCTTCAATATCAGCGGCCGTGTCATTGGCGAGCGATAACCATGCAAAATCCACCAATCCCAGTTGGTAGCCAATGCTCTGGCCCTGATTCTTGATTCCAATGTTCAACCTGGCACCGTTATAATTAGCCATTACAACTCGTTAGCCGTCCGAGCGCCAGGCGCTTTTATCTCTGCGCTGGCCGATTATAATTTATTGGCAATAGTTGTTGTCTTGAATTTATTAATTGAATTAAGTAATTGTTGCTATTTTCGCCAAATGACTTCACGTCGTAGCCGCTGACTGCTGTAAACGGAACGACGGGCGGTCGTTGTTCGTATCGATCGATTGATCGATCGATCAGCCGTTCGCTGTCGAACTATTGGCCAATTGGCTTAGAGGCTTAGCGGTTGGGGGAAGGGGGTGGGGCTTAGCTCTAATCGAAATCCTTTTCTCGCCAGATTGCCCCGAAAACATGGAGGAAATCTATTACGCATTTCACTCATTCAACGCCCTAGAGTCCTACAATGCGCATCGTTTGAAGGAGGCCGTCATCTGCCTCAGGCAGCTTTTGCTGCTTAACGAGCCAATTTTGAGGCCGGAGCGCCAGCTCCTGCACGATGTCTACCAAGAGCTCTACGCCGAACTTCGCAGCACGTTGCGCCTTCTACTCCAAATGGAGTCCAATCACTTTCAGCATCTGCAGAACTCGGGGATAGAAAGCGGCGAGGGTCCTGGCGAATATGAGCTAATGATTGAGTTCCAAATAGATAAGCTTAAGGGGGAGATTGACGCCCATGCACTAGACCTGATTTTCTTGCTCACGTATCATGTGCTGCCCTTTGCAGCCGAGCACTTTGAGGCCCACGTTCTATATCAGAAACTGATGGCCGATAGCTTCCGGTGCCTGGCCGAGTTCGCCTTTGCTGAGGAGCGAACCTACTATGCCAATCTGTCGATGGAGGCCTATATGCGAGCCCAAGATATAGCCATGTATGATTTATCGCCTGCCGATCCGCTGCGCCTGGGCACAGCCCTGAACTTTGCAATTTTGCGCTATGACATCTTTAACGATCCCCATCGTGGCATAATGCTGTCCAACCAGGCGCTGGAGAAGTGCACTGAAAATGAGTTGCAAAATTGTGATAATTACGAGGAAACCAGGCGCTTGCTGGATGTAATCACATTTAATCGGGATGAGTGGATGGCTCAGTTGTCCGGTACACACCCCAACTCGGTGCCAGAGCAAGGTAAGTTGAGGAAAAGTTTGGGGATTTGTATTGTACAATTGGCTAATATTGTTGCACCACCCACAGGCTAGGCGAGACGAGGATCATTCCTGAATTGTCACATTCGCAGCTTACACACCACACCTACACAAGTTCCAAGTCCAGTTTGCAGCTTCCACTCTGCAATAGTTTCTAAAGACACTCTAAATTTTTTATCTGCATCAAATTGAAGACGAAATATGCTACACCTTTTTATAGTCTCAGTTCCAGAGGTCCTTCTTAAACGACTCAAAACAAGATTGAAGGCAAAACTTTGGGCTAGATTTGAAAACTTTCTGCATAATCTTAGACAAAACGTGAGACTTGAAGAGTTTCTGAAAGAGATTAGACTAGATTTCTCTAGATTTCGAGACTTATAAACTTATTTAAAAAGACTCCAAACGAGATTGATGACAAAACTATAGACTAGATTTTAAACTTTCTGCGTAATTGTAGACAAAACTTGACACTTGACAAGTAGCTTGAAGAGTTTCTGAAATAGATTCTCTAGATTTCGAGATTTATACAAACTTTTTAATATGATTCAATGCTAGACGTGTCTCTAGACGATATTTAAAAACTAATTTCACGCGACTCAAAACCCAAGTCTTTTAGACGCGATTCTTAAAACAATTTGAGAGAACATGATAACTTAGAAATTATTCTAGGTGATATTTAAGATATAATTCTAAATTAAAGACGAGTATAGATACTTCTCTAAGCTATTCCACCAGAGGAGATTCCACAAAAGCATTCAGTCAAGAAACATTATGATATCTTAGTTGCTATGGCACTTAACATCTTACGCCGTATCCAACTCTTTCTTATACACAAAATTCAATGCGATTCTTATACTAGTTTTTTCATAACACTAAAGCACTTAACCAGTTCACAAACTATGTTCATACACCATACACAATACAACTAGCTAAACATTACACTGCAACACACAATCTTTATTTTAATGTGCATACATCTTCACCGAGGACTTTCAAAATTGGAGTAAAGTATACTAATTAAAACGAAAAATTTGTGGTTTTTATCCTGATAACAAAGAACTGAGACGAAATCAGTTAAGAACGTCCAGAAGGTGTAGTGGTAAGCATGCAAGAGGACTGAAAATTTCTTGGAAAAGAATGGGAACTCTAACGGGCTCCCCCACTCAGGCTGCGGAGCAGAACAAATCTTATGAATGATGTGCATCAACATTTAAAGCATCGGTGGGCACGATATTTTATTTTCAGAGCAGTCCAACAACAGAAAACATACCGCTTTTTGGGAGGTTCCATTAGGCGAACCAGACTCACACTGCATGTATTTAGTATAGCTCCCATTGAAAAAGTTGGGTCCGAAAAGTAGTCTTATAGCCTATTTCCACTATGATCACATATTTCGATATGTACATATTTTTTTTCTGAGCGTTTCCATATGATGTGTACATATTTTACAGATTCGAAAACATGTGAATGGCAGCTGATAATTCAAATTTGAGTTATTATGCACTACATCTTGGCACTAAGTTCTATGGAGCTCAAAACAATAAATGCAGTTGCATTTGGTACGAGACATTATTTTATAATTATTGCTTAAGTACTTTCTCAAATAAAAGTGACAAAAGACAAACAAATTATAAGTTAGATTTGTGTTTGCCAAATAAAATTAAAGAAAAAATCCCTAAAGACTTAACATCAAATAAAAGAAAACAATATACTAGCTTCTATGCTTTTCTTAACCTTTTCTTTTATAGTTTGAATATATTAGACTAAAATTCTATAGTGGCATTCTCCATGCGCTCCTTAATCTCCAAGCGAGCAGTTGCTTGTCGGTCAAGTACCTCCATCTACTCTGTTGTGGCAGCCACCGTAGCCTTTACAAACGGTGTCATCTCGGCCTGGTCCAGTTTGCGTTTCTACAGGCAAACTGAATTCCCATGTAAGGCCAGTAAGCCACACGAGTCACTTTACCTCAACACACTGTTTGAGAAAGAGGATGATGGCTGCGCTGACTTTAAGGCTCTCATTTTGATAGAGCACCGTCTGAAACACCTTGCGTTTTTAGTTCAGACCTGTATAAAGAAATCGCTACTTATCTCGTATTTGGTTGTATTTCCGCTTTAAATGTCTAATTTTTTTGCGAACGTCTTTCCATTCAATTAATTTGGCAACCATTGTTCCACATAAATTGGTGTCCCGCGACAAAATTCTTCTCCCACAGATCCATGAGCATGGCTTTATGGAGTCCTTCCGAGACACTGACTTACGTTTTTGAGCCATTTGAAATCAAATTTATTAATATTAAGAATAATATTATGAAACTAGCCCTTACCTTCAATTATCATTTCAAATAAATTTTAAACCAGGGTTGACTTTTTGTGACATCGGTTGATTTTTTGTGGACATAATGCAAACTAGGCTCGCCCTGTGGTCGAATCGACCATCTAACAAATTAACATTAACATTAAGTCTAAAATCAATATGTCAAAAAAATCTCATATTTGCATAGTTTTTGGTCGAAAAAGAATAGTTTTAATCGAGTTTTGAAACCCTGGAAAACCAGATTAACAAATATTCCAATTTTGAACAGTCAGATAACATTTGGTTAACTAACTTTGCATAGGTTCCCAGAAAGCTATAAACATCCTTTCGTTCTTTCCTTTGATCTTTTGTTAAAGTTTTGGTAAAGTGTAAGTCTTAAAGCAATTTTCAATACATTTCTTTAATTTTGAAGCCGACAGCCTGGGAAATGTTGCTTGAGGATGGCTCCAAAAGAAAGTGTGGAAGACAAAAATATATACATATTTTGAAGAGATTTTGTAGCGTAGTGATAATGGCTGACCCTACCACAGGCGTTAAATCCATAGAATCGATGTATTTCCGATTCGATGTCTCTCACCAAATTCGATCTCTAGATCCTGCACAGTCTCCAATTGTGCTCGGTGTATTTAAATTTGAATAGTGAATTTGCCATCGAACTGAATGTTTCCTTATAAAGTACCATTCTTGTCATCTTATTAAATTTCCCGAACAATACTGACTATTTTCGCACTAATTTTTTTAGTCAATTGAATTTAATGCCATCTGCATGTCACCGTATATATTTTGATTCGCTATAAAACAATAAATAATTGCAATACAATTTTTTTGGTCTTAATACGCATTCCAACATTACTCTGCTAGAAAGGAAGACGAACATATCAATAGGATTAACAATATAACAAATTTTTTAAGAATATTAGTTATTGTTTACGCTCCAAAATACATTTTATAAACAGCACTTGCCTCGCAAAAAAAATTTCTTGTCAATTGGATTTCAGTCCAGCAGCAACTGTAAATCTGCTTAAAAACAAAAACAAAATATGCGTAGAAGCTTTTTCCCGTTGATCGTCTCTTCTTAGGGAGAGCGCACTGAGGAAGACCACTCTCTCTGTTTACAAAGCTCAAAAATACAATTGAGCAAAGCACACCTTGAGTGTTGGCCTATTGCTGTTGTTGCTCTCCTATCTGTGTAAAGTGTGTCTGTGTTAGTTCAACTTTTAATTCGTTATAAAACAATAAATAATTGCAATTAATTTTTTTTTTGCTCTGGCTGGGCTGAGAATTCCTCATACAGAACATATGTAAAATAAAAAAATTAAAACAAATTTTTTTACCACCATAAAAAGCGGCCGTACATACTTCTGGAAGCTTTTTAGCGTATTATATGAAGATAATATAGTACCTTTTCTTTTACAACATTGTTATCACTCGTGGCGACATGGACACATATTAATCTTTTTCTATGGAAAAAATAATATTTTATTTTTGGGTGTGAAAAAAATGAGAGAATATACATATTTGATGTAGTGGAAATAGGCTATTATACTCAAAAGCACTGTCCTTGTCTCTGAATATAAGACCATCCAACCAAACGCGGTCAAATGCTTGGGCAACATCTAAGAAAATTGCGGAGCAGTGTGTGGTGCTCAAACGCAGTCGAATGTCTGAAGTTAAACGAGTTGACTTGCTCAAAAGTCCCGTGCTTTGCTCTGAACCCAATTTTGATGTGGGGAATGCTATTTTGAGCATGGGCATCAATTTTTTACTGCTACTTATCTCGTTTCTGAGTTTGTATTTCCGCTTTAAATGTCAAATTTTTTTTGCGAACGTCTTTCCATTTAATTAATTTGGCAACCATTGTTCCACATAAATTGGTGTCCCGCGACAAAATTCTATCTCCCACAGATCCATGAGCATGGCTTTATGTGAGTCCTTCCGAGACACTGACTTACGTTTTTGAGCCATTTGAAATCAAATTTATTAATATTAGGAATAATATTATGAAACTAGCCCTTACCTTCAATTATCATTTCAAATAAATTTTAAACCAGGGTTGACTTTTTGTGACATCGATAACATCAGGGTTGATTTTTTTGTGACATTAATACCAAATAATCTAGTATTTTCTTTTACAACACTGTTATCACTCGTGGCGAATGGACACATATATTAAATATGTACATTTTTTTTTCTATGGAAAAAATGTTGCATATTTTTGGGTATGTGAAAAAATGTGAGAATATGTACATATTTGCTGTAGTGGAAATAGGCTATTAGTTAGCAAAAACTTTTTTGATTTCAATGGAGGCTGCAAGGGTATACAAAACTTTGGCCGAGACGAAGTTAACATTTCCCTATTTTTATCGAAAAATTGTCTTAAGCGACGAAGCTAATTTAGGCTTAATGGGTCAACAAAAAGAAACGGCGCTTCTCCTCTCTCCTTTTTTCCCCGGTATCGCTCCTTAACAGCCCGCGTTGCTCCCGACTGCAGAGTTCTCCGTTACGCAACATCTTTGTATGTTTGTATAAAATAGGGTTCGAACCAAGCTGGTCCCTTGAAGACGCTCCACGAAACTGAAAAAAAATATTGCGATGGCTCTTAGCCAAAAGACAAAGTCGTCTCGACCAGGGCGAAAGCGAAACGAAATGTAAATGATGTAGCTTTTGTGTGTGGATTAGTTTCTGATCACTTTAACGTGTGCATGAAGTTAGGCGATTCTTCCTATCTGCGAAGAGCACAAATTAAGTTCCCTCCGTTATCAATTGACCACTTGAAAAGACCAACTCGGGGGTGTTTGTGTGTGTGTGTGTGTGAGTACCTGCAGTTGCGCCATTTGCTTGATAAAAACAAATCGTGAAGCATTTCCCCATTCATAAACCACGACGCCTTGCCTGAACGTTGCCGCTGTCGTATCGCCGCATTTGTGGTTATTTTTTTTTATGATTCCGTGGAATTTCCTTGAAATTTAGACCTAAACTGCAACTTGAACTCGCCGCAGCAAGGCAAACATTATTGTCTGTGGGCAACAACAGCGGCAGCGGCAGCGGCAGCGACAACGACAGCACGCAAGCAACACTTCCGCCCTGACGCATGCTTTAGTTTTTCATGGGAAAATGTGGATCAATAACGAGCAAAGGGTCTGCTAGTCAGTCCGTCAGTCCGTCAGTCAGTCGGTCAGTCGCCAGTAGACTTCAATTACACTCCAAGCGAGCAGACACAAAGCCAACAGTTGGCGTACGTACCACTGCAACTGGTGACCCATTTCCTCCATTTTATTTTTTGAGAGGCCAAGACGTACCTTGAAAGGTGGTGCCAACCCCCACCCTCCATCGATTAATGGCCGAATTGCCAGCCCCCACTCCCTCCCCCCGAAAGAACAGGAAAAAAAAATAGCAGCCGTCGAGCAATCCTGCACGCAACATGAAAACTTTCGTTCACATTTTTCTGCGCCGCCCGTTTTTACGATACGAAATTACGATTGTATAATAAAGCGGCAGGAGACAGAGCGACCCTCCCCTACCCCCAACCCCACAACCCCCCCTGGCCACGGCCAAGTGGGCCGCCATTTTGTGTGCAGACTTGTGGCGCCAGTTTTATGTACTCGAAAAAGCAACACGCGCTGTGGACTAGACTGCGGATGTGGATGTGTCGACAAAGCGCCAGCAGCGCCGGACTAGGACATAAACTCATTTATTGTGGAGGCGATGGGTCGGTCGCCAGCCGGGCGTGCTTGGCGCAATTAATTCAAACACTCGAAGGACGGCACATTCATTTCCACTGCCTTTGCTCTCTTCTGTCGCCTTCCGCCGGTTATTAAAGGTGAACGAGAATGTTGGGCACGGGGGAGGATTTGGGGATTGGGCACTGCATATTTGCGTATGTGATTTTAGTCACCCCAGCATGTGGCTAATGGCGTCCACAAACGCAACTAACTGGCGCGTGGGTTCAAGTCCACACACACACAGAGAGAGAGAGAGATCGGGCGGAGAGCACTGATAACACCGGGAGCAGCTTTGGCTGTCTCTGCTCTCAATCCGAATGAATCATATTCTCAACCTATAATTGAACTTAGAATTCAATAAAGATTATTTCGAAGCAGAAACGAGAAACGGCAAGACAAGACGCGATGCCGTTGGCAGTACACAAAACAAGTCAAAGTTGAGATGACTAAGACGACCGTGTGGCGATGGGGTTGAGAGTCTTGATAATCAATTTATTTATAGCAGGATTAGCAATGAAAGTTGGAGACAATAATTTGAATATTTTATGTAAAGAAGAAAGTGCAAGCAGAGCTGGCCACCTAATGGGTGCCGCAATGGCTGACAGTCTTCAGAAAGCGGGTTAATGGGAGCAAAACAGGAATGCAAACCGGTTCTAAACCGAACCGCTTTTTTTTCAGCTGGTGAACCGAACCGGCGTCCCTTCGAAAATGCTGAACCGAACCGAAAACGCACAAATTTGGAAATTTTGATCGAATTGCTACGATAAGTCCTTATCAATGCCGGATTTATGTAGCACCCAACCATTTTGAAACATGCAATTGTCCACCGACCTCTGAATATGCCTGTCATAGGACATACCATGTGGCGCTACTGAGGCAGGCAGATGGCGCCACTGGTACGACGGTTTTTGGCTGATATGGCAGCCTTCGGTTGGTTTTGCGAAAAAATTATTTAAAAAAATTTTCAATATTAATTCAAATTAAACATGTTATTTATTTGATGCAGCCTATCCAGTAAAATAATGTACACCCAGCGACATAAAAAAAGCCGCACTCTGCCATTTCATGCATTTTTGTCATCTCTACCTCGGGGTTTCCCCAAATATTATTCTATTCGAATAATTTTAATTTTTGGGAGTTCCCCTGATTGTTTTCTTCATGTTGCAAGTCATTTTCGGCGTCTCAGTTATAAAGGCACATTTTGCTGAACTTTTTCTTAGAGATCTTTAGAAACTATGGCTAAAGGAAAACAACCAAAAGCAAAAATTATTGCATTGGCTGAACAAAATGTGTCAATTCGTAAAATAGCGGATAAAACTAACTTTAATGAAAGCTCGGTGAGACGATTTTTGAAAAAATTTCGTGAGACTGGAGAATTGGAGCGGACGAAAGGATCAGGCAAAAAAAAAATGGACAAGTGTAAGGGAAGATCGAGTTATTATGAGAACGAGTCTCCAAGATCGATTTAAAAATGCTGTTGAAATAGCGTCTAAAGTACAGCAACGATATTCAAGAGACATTTCGGCTCGAACTATTCAGCGTCGGCTAAATGAGATGGGGTTAATGGCAAGGACACCTGCCAAAAAGCCACTTCTAAATCTTCCAATGAAGAATGCTCGCTTAAATTGGGCCAAGGATAAACAAAATTGGGGTGAATCTGAGTGGTCACGAATCATATTCTCGGATGAGTCCAAATTCAACCTCATTGGACCCGATGGCTCCCGCACAGTTCGACGTAGAACAGGGGAACGATATTCAGAAAACTGCTGCATTACCACTGTAAAGCATTCGCCTTATATTATGATATGGGGATGCATATCCAAATATAAAACTGAATCGCTTTTAATGCTTCAGGGAATGGTGAATGCAAAAAAGTATGAAGAGATTATTCTCGGTGGTCTTGTGCCCAGTATTAAATCCTTTTCTGAGAGGGAACAAGAACCCATATTTCAGGACGATTCTGCACCTTGTCATCGGGCTCGCTCTGTAAGTGATTCGTTGACTCTATGTTGGTTGAATAATTTTTTTTAATTACTTTTATCCATTCTTAAACGACAGATAACCATTTTGAAGGAGGAATTGGGTATTAGGTCCTTAGATTGGCCAGGTAACAGTCCTGACCTGAATCCCATAGAAAATGTCTGGGGTCTTTTGAGCTCGAAAATAGGCAAGCGGAAGCCAAAAACTATGGTCGAATTAAAGGAAACCATAGAAAAAGTATGGTTTGAGGATATAACTGAGGAATATCTGAAGACTTTATACGATTCAATGCCCAACAGGGTCAAATGTGTAATTAAAGCCAAGGGTGGAACCACAAAATATAAAATAATTGTTAATTTAAAGAAAACCTATCGAATGAAATTGTTTTTGTCATTAGTTTGTAGTAAATAGTGTAAATCATTGGAAAGAAATTTGATTTGTATGAAAAACAACATTATTTTATTATTATTTATTTTTTTCTTGCAACTGGTCAAATTTCTAAAATATCGTTTGAAAAGTTTAATTTTAGAAAATTGATTATTTATAATTATGTAAGTGTGATATAAATAAAAGCCGTGTGACATTTTGTTAAAAATTGATTAATTGACAACCCAAAAAAAAAAAATATGCGAATAGAATAACATTTGAGGGGTCCTCTGACGAGTGAAGGCAAACATTCATGAAATGGCAGAGTGCGGCTTTTTTTTTGTCGCTGGGTGTAGTTGACATTTCCAAAACTAATTTTGCTTATCAAAATAGTTTGAGCGATGAATTTAGCAAAATCTCTACCCAAATCACTAGAGATTTGAAACCAACCGAAAGACATTTCCCGGTTGGAAGAGATTTCTGGGACACCGCCGTATATGTGATAAAATAGTTTCTCTAAGAAATTTTCAATATTTAAAAGATTAGCAAGACCAAACGGAGTTGGTTCAAACAAAAACCCGGAACTAAGACTTTATAATGTGTTCGAATCCAATTTTATTTATCATCAAACAGAATGTCCCACCTAGGTTTATAGTTTTTCAAACTTCTGCAGCTTCAAAAGTCCAAAACAATTACTTTCTGAACAGATTTAAGAATATTTTTGAATGTTAGACTTCAGTCCATTCTTGAAGGGCTAAGGTTTGGAGGAATGTAGGGTAATCTTAGAACAAAAAGAAGTTTTGGACTTGCCGCAACTTCAAAATTAGGGGTTTAAGAGTTGAAATAGGGAGAAATTAAGGGCGATCCAAGAAAATAGTGGAGTTTCTAACACGTTATCGGACTGCTTTTCCTTCGAAACTTCGGAAAAATATCTTTGCGCGCTGACTTTATAGCAAGCTGGGACTTTAGACTTAAGAAATGGCTTGGGGCTTGAGACTCGGCAAAATTAAAAACGATCCTTGAACAAAAATCGAAAGACTGGAAAGAAATAGATTTTCGAACAGATTTAAGCAAAATTCGGGACGTTATCCTTAAGGGTTAATGTTCGGCGGATATTTGGGCGATCCTAGAAATAAGTTGTCAAAGTTTGTTCAAAAATCAGCATCAACAGCCGAGTCGATATAGCGATGTCCGTCTGTCCGTCCGTATGAACAAACAAATCTCAGAGATGGTAAGAGATAGCGATTCGACGTGTAAGGGACAAAAACTTCTTATACTTGCAGGCAGATTAAGTTTATTTTCAATTTTGGTCACGCCCCTTTTCGCCCCCGCAAATTGGAAAAAACGTTATAAAGGGTGATTTTTTAGCTATTATCTTTTTGGCAACACTGGTTTAAACAGCTCACGCACGTTTCGTGTTTTGTTTCACTGTCAAACATCTTCAGTTTGGTCTATAATTTAACCATGAATCGTCTTACAAACGAACAACGCTTGCAAATTATTGAATTTTATTATCAAAATGCGTGCTCTGTTAAGAAAGTTCATCGCGCGCTTCTTCTTCTATTTTATGGTCAGTTTAATCGACCCACTGAAGCGGCTATTCGGGCTATTGTGACTAAATTTCGCACCAAATTAACATTGTTGGACATTAAACCACCAACACGCTTACGTAGAGTGCGAACTGATTTGATGCGGCTTATGGGCTGGTGGTATCATTGGACCGTACTTCTTCAAAAATGATGCGAATCGTAACGTAACTGTGAATGGTGAGCGCTACCGTGCGATGATATCCAACTTTTTTTTTGCCCAAAATGCAAGACTTGACTTGTATGACATGTGGTTTCAACAAGACGGTGCCACATGCCACACAGCGGATGGACCATTTGAGGCGCAGTCACGGTCAACATTTGCATGAAATAATCTTCAAACATTAAATTATATGGACCTTACTATCGATTCAAATAAAGATTTCATGCATTTTTCTGAATTTTATGTGTTTTTTTTTTGAAAATCTTTCCTTTTTCCTTTCCTTTTTTCTGTTGTTGTTGTTGTTGGATTGCTGGATTAAAGTATCAAATAGCTTGGTAAAATAAGTAGAAGCGTCCTTCTTATCAAAAAGAAATGTGAGGACTTTGACCAAATTGTTCAAGTTAATTGAAAATAGGGGACTTTTTTTAACAACCTAAGATAATATGATCTAAAGTTCGAATCAAGCTTTTCGAACCTAAAATGTTATAAACTATGGTTCGAATCAACACCTTCGGTTCGAAAAGCTTACATACCAGTTGGCAAACTGAGCCGTTGACTTCATTATGGGTTCGAACCCCCACACCGAACTCTCTGCGCTTTTAGATCTCGACTCTAGTACCCAATCCTTATAGTCAAAAGTGCTTGAAACGATTGTAAAATAAGAAAATATTGTAGGTTAAACTCTAGTCAAAAATCTCCAACTTTAAAATGAAAGTATAAAATCGAAACTGGCCACACTAACTGTTTGCCTTTGTTCCGGTTGAAAACTAACTAACTGAACCGAACTGGTTTCGTGGGAGCAGCCTTGGTAGTCGAATTAAGAAACTTTTCATTTTCACCCAAGACATTTTCCACTCGATTAAACATATTTTGCCACTTCTAAACCATCGATCAAATCAACCGGTTGATTGTTTATCATGTAAATTGTAATTGTCAATGCCAACAGCTCAAGCTCCGCTCAAGCTCAAGCCCAGCCCAGCCCAGACCAGACCAGACCAGACCCGACCCCCTGAACTGTGTGGAACACACACGACGAGTGGACTGGGTAACTGCCGAAATTTGCTTTTGACAGATCACCGTGTCCACATTTGTTGTCGCCGTTGATAGTTATTGTCATTTGTTGTTTACATTGGACTCGCGCAAGAGTTGAATTCCCATTATAAATAGCTACTGGATTTGTGGATTCGTGTTGGCCTTTTCAAGCTTGTTGTTCCGTTCCGCATGCCAGTCGGAAGCCAGAAGGGAATCAACAATACGAAATGGAAAAACAATGTTCCAAAGATTAACACATCGCCATGTTGTTGCCTTGTTTCGGTCTCTCGGGTTAAATGACACGATCGATGGTCAACCTGTATACTAAGCAGGGGTTATTGATTAACTAACCGAACACATCTCTGCGCTGGGCATAAATCAATTAGTTGAGCTGTCAGCGTATCAATTCGAGTGAATGCCAGCTGAAGCTTCTAAGTATGTGGCACATTGTTGAAAGAGAGATGCATGCCGCATTACATTTTTAATGGCTCCATGGCAAAGCAATAAAAGACTGAGCCCCGCCGGCGAGAGAAAGTTGTGAGTGTGCACGGCCAATGCTGCTGACGTACATTTTGGCATACAATGTACGGCACATGCAGCCGTAAAAGCGCCTGCCAGCGGCCCGGGGGCAGGCAGTGAGCAATTTAAAGTTTCTAGAGAATTGGTTCCGACCAGAAGATAAGTACCTACTAACTGACATGTCTTTATCATCAAAATTCATTAAAATTGCACACGCTAGACCGCACGGCGGGCGGTGACAAACTCCAGCGTTAGGAGAAGCAGCAGCGTTTCCACTTAAAATGCCAATCAACCAAATTTTGTAGAACCATATTGCAGCTGAAAGTGGTAGATAATGAAGTGGTAGTCATGAAACGAGTATCCGCTCACTTACTCTCTCAAACTCTCAGCATTAACTCTGCAAGGCAATCGGTTTCAAGGTGGAGTTATATAACAACCATGTTAGAACGAGCGAGTTAGAACAATAAAACATTTAGGTCAAGGTTTTTTGTGCCGATTTTGCTCTGCTCGGGACTATTTTGCAGACCTGCTTTGCACACAACTTCATATGCTTGCGAGTTAGAATGTTAATCGCTAAGAGAAAGTTCTTTATTAATGCAATTCGTCTGTGGAATGACCTACCTCATAGGCTTGAAACAATTAGAAGCCCCCCGCAGTTTCATGTTCAGCTTAAAAACATTTACAGTACAGTACAGAACAAAGTCTTAGTCTTGAATAGCAATAAAATTAAAACTGCATAAAATAAACACATAAATTAATAAATATATAAATTCAATCATCGTAAAAATTGTTTAACATTGTCATAAATGTTAAACTTTCTATTGTTTTTTCCATTATTTCCTATTATTTCCCAACCCCAAGTGACTAGCGCTTTAATTATAAGTCAATTTGTTGTTCTGGCAGTGCTTTGCTAAGAAATGGGGAATACAATACAAATGGGGCAGTATCCCGCAGTAAACGAAATAAAGCACCCGGGATTGTTACAGTCTCAGCTGAGTTCCTTCAGCTGAGTACACCTCACTTTGTACAGCTTCTTACAAGCGTACCTATATAATCAGGCCTGTTCCCGTTTCCGAGTGAAATTAAAAAGTAAAACGATCGCAATTACGAATCGTTTTCATTTCGGAGTTTCCGTTTCCGATTTAAATTGAAATCGATGGACTTTTCGAATGAATGCTCTAAATGTTTTCGAATTTTAGCCTTAACAATTTCTATCAGCACTGCGCATGCGCTAATGCGGAACTGCGAACAGCTCGGATTTATTTCGATCGATCTTTCGTTCGCTCACACGCAATTGCCGAGGTACAAGCATAAAAAAAATGATTTTAAATAAAATTGTACGCACGATATATCAATGAATACTTCCAAATCTCTTGAATATTAGACATGTTACAATAAAAATATTTGCAAGATGAAATGAATCACCGTTGCCAAGAAAATTGTCATTTACTTTTCACTCCACTGACTCCTAGGCAAAACTTTTGAAACCGAGTAAGTTGATCGTTTTTCGGAAACGGGAACAGCTACCAATTCCGATTTCGCATGATCTGTTCGAAATCGGAAACGGGAACAGGCTTGAATACAATTTTTCATACGGCAAATGCACCAGAAAGTTTCAGACGAAACCAATATTTAAAAAAGGAGAGGCGACCGAACCAGCCAACTACACTCTTTCTTAAGCGAGACCATAAAGACCTTTAATCAAATTCGACCTGAATCGTCTTTCCAACTGGGTCAAAAAGCATGATATCCTGAGCAAATACCAATCTGGGTTTAGAGTGGGATATTTCACTGTGGACAGCGTCTTTACATTTACCGCCATTGCAAAACAGTACCTGGAAAACAAAAAACGAGAAGGCTAAGCTAACTTCGGCAGTGCCGAGGTTTTAATACCTTTGCAAATGCACGTTTTGATATAACGATTTTGCAAAATCTGTTTAAAATCAAATATCATTATTGATGTCCAAATTAAAGAACTGTAACATTGAACATAAAAATGAAAAAAAAAACTTTATTTTTTACTTTGACGCATTTTCAGACCGATCGTTTTAAAGGGAGCTATAAGCTAAATTTATCCGATTTGGACAAAACTTTGTAAAATTATGTTAAAGCAAATAAAATAATCAAATAATAAAATTTAAGACGGTACCATTGAATAAAAAAAGTTTTTCTCTCTAAGACCTTTTCTCAGACCTATCATTTGTATGGGAGCTATACCATATAATTGTCCTACTTTCACCAACCTTAGTAAAATTATGAAAAAGCATAGAAAAACAATGAATACAAAGCTTTGAGACGTTTACATTGAAAACCATGGAAGCAAACCACTTGAAAATATTTACTAGTTCGGTTAAAGGGTTCATACAGTTTCTGAACCGCTGGTTCTGTTTATTACATGGTTTTTGGAGCTAACAGAACTGCGGTTTCGGTTCGGTTCAGTGGTTCATAAAGGCACACTATGAAATATTAATATTTCTGTCATAATGTGACTTTTCGCATACTTTGAAAATTGAATTCCTTTAAACCGTTTGGAAATCTTTAAAACCCTAAGAAGAATGTCCAAAATTTATGATGTCGGACTTCCAGGATCTATAAGTTCCTAGAGGAATGCCCTTCGAAAACAGATAATGGCGGCTAGAAAAGAATACGTACCATACATCTTACACGCTCTATTTATCATATTATGTGAGAAAAAACTCTCCTAGCAAAGATTGAATTCAGGACAAGAAGTACTACAGAATTTGGCCACTTGCGGACGACAAATCAACTATCAACTTTCAAAAAAGATTGAGAAAGATTGAGAAAGGTATATTAAGCCATCATGTCATCCTTAAGGTTAAATCGATCCGGCATCGCTAGGGATGTAGAGGGTCGAACAAAATGTGGTATAAAAATTATCTTAGGGAAACGATTCAAATATCCAAATTAATAAGTATCATTGGCTGAGGAAAGCGATTCACGTCTTAGAACTATTCAGAGAACTGAACCGAACCGTTTTCTTTGTGGTTTTTGGCTCGGTTCAGCATTTCTGAAAGAAAGCCGCTTCGGTTTGCGGTTCGGTTCACCAGCTGGAATAAGCGGTTCGGTTCAGTTCAGAACCGGTTTGCATCCCTGTTAAAAACAAAAAAAGTGTTTCTTACTAAAACTAGTTTTTCGACCGATCATCCTATCCGGCCGGTTCCGACAAATGTGTACTAAAAGTCTTCGAGCAAAGTTTTGTGAAGTTAGCTTTAAAACAGACGGAGGGGATAGCATAGAAACAGACAGACGGACAGTTTTAAGCTCGGCCAGGCAAACACCGGGATCAACTTGTTGATCCCTAACGGGTTCAATTTACGCCATTTCGGAATCAACCTATTATTAATCGCGTCTTGGATTGAGTTGATCCCGAATAAATCAATTTTTTGGTTAAGAGTAGTTCTAGTGAGAAAAACTTGTTTGGTTTTCAATGGAAATGTCCTTAACGTTGGCGTATATTTATTTTATATAATTTTACACAATTCCAAAAAATTTTATCAGAATCGGATGACTAGTTTTAGTGAGAAAAACTTGCTTGTTTTAAATGGAATCGTCTCCAAATTTCGTACTTGTTTTTTTTTTGTTATGCTTTTTAATGTTTCCACTAAGATTGGTCGAAATCGGACATCTTAATAGTATAGCTCCCTTAGAAAAGTAAAGTTCGAAAAGTAGTCTTAGTTAGAAATACTTTTTTGTTTTCAATGGAGGCTGCAAGGGTATACAAAACTTCGGCCGAGTCAAGCTTGCTTAGGGCTTAAAGAGTTGGTAGCACTGGTAACGAACCTCCGGATCAAACTTTCGCATTAAAGGATTTATGGTACCCAAATGTCCCTAGAACTCTAAGGGTATAACTTTAAGACTCACCAAACTTGAATTTTAAGTTCTGCTAAGTACTAAAAACTGCCTTAACTTGGAAGAAAATGTGGAATTTTTGTTTGGGTGTTTTGGAAATCAGTACTGAAATCAGTCGTAAGTTGGAGCAATTCCCCAAGCCTATACTGCATTCATCTATTAAATGGAGCATTTGCCAGTACTGAAGGGATTCATTGTTACTCACTCACAATTTGCATAATCATATAGCTGGCATTTCCGTTCCAAGTGCATACTCCCACTGGACTCATCCCCTTGACTTGATCACATCAATCGATATGCTAAAAATATGCAAATGTCCCTCTCTCTCTCTCTTGTTTTAACATCTATTTGCGTTTTATGCGACACTATTTTCAATTTGTAACTAATTATTGCCACAAAGTCATTTGCTATTTGGCTGACAGTTTATTGCAGTGCCGTGAGACCGATCGTTGGGATGAGTAACAAACAAAAGCTATTAAAAATTATAGTCGGGGCAGCGGGACGGCGCGACGGAGGCAGCTGCCTACTGTTAGGCGCGCATCAAAGGCAGCCCATAAATGTTAAATATTTATCTGTTACCCTCTCCCCGCACTGAAGCGATATGCATCGCTCGGTACTTGAGCCAAGCGACGAGAAGTTTCGCCAATTGATTACACACTTACCTACCGACAGGGTGTCAATGAGTCGATACATTGATTATGGCATTTTGTTATATTTTTAGAAGCGATTTTTATATAGGTTTTGTTAGTTAAAAATTTTTTTTTTTGTTATTTGCATATAGTTAAGTAAAAATTGTACTGCAATTGCTGTTGCAATGACTATTGTTACCCATTAACTTAGCGGACATATTAGCGAATGGCTCCAGATACTCAATATCCAGATAAAAAGCCTAGTTTAGCCACTCATTTGCTGGAAGGTATTGTTTGCAAGGCTACAAACCGGTCCGAATCCGAGCCCCTCCGAACCGGTTTGGTTCGGGTCAGACGCCTTATATTTTTGACTCCTCGAAACTGAACCCGAACCGGACCACTTTTTCGAAAATTGACGTTCGGTTCACCAATTTGAGTTATTTTTTCAACTATACATGAATAATATAACATACACGTATAAACGATTGCATTTCTAACTAAGCGTGGGTCGATTTTTACCTGTAAAATGAATGGCCGGGTGGCTCAGCGGCTAGTGTGCGCGACCGCTGTGACATCTAATGAAAAGTTTTTTTCTTTGAATAAACTTTACACCCGGCCACACATCTTTGCTGTTGGCGCCAGCATTGCAGTAATTAGCTAAGAAAAGCTTCTCAAACTGCCGTTCGGATTCGGCGTTAAACTGTAGGTTCCATTCTCTTGTGCGTAAATTAGAAGCGCCAAAAGATTGAGAGGAGTTCGGCTTTGGGAGCGACTATGTTCAAGCTAGTGCTGGCTGCAAGTCGATTTAAACATTTTGGACCGTTCGATCTTTTCCTATATTTACTGATGATGAAGACATGATAATCTAAACTCCTGAATATGTTGCAAATTTCTTGACTTTTTTTACCTTTTGGTTTAAACCTCCTGTTTACAAGGTAACACAGGTAATTTAGCAATTTTTGCGATTTTCATCAAAATTTATAGATGAGAAACAAATTTGCATTAGATCGTAGAACCTGGTGCGGACCGGAGGGTGAGAAAAATGGCGTAATATCCTCTGGAGTGACGAAACCAAAATAAATTTATTTGGAAATGATGCCAAAAGGAATGTTCGAAGTCCGAAAGGCAATTAGAAAGGGCCTGTGACGCGAGCATGGCTAGGCGCAAGCCTTATAGACGGCATGAACCAACATATTGGTGGAACGAAAGTATTGCCGATGTCCGCCGTGCGTGTCTTCACGCCAGGAGGCTGTACCAGCGTTCAAGAGGAAGGCCCAGTTTTTCACTGAGGCATGCAGAGTACCAGGCGGCTAGAAAGATGCTAAAAGATGAGATTAGAGCGAGTAAGCGAGAGTGCTTCCTCCAGTTGTGCGACTCCGCTGACCACAACCTTTGGGGTCAGGCCCACAAAATAGTCGTTAAACGACTCTACGCCAATAAACAGGTCACACCAAGCGACCCGTGTGAGCTGAAAAAGATTGTTGAAAATCTCTTTCCGACTCGCTTGTCTCAATTACCCATGCACCCTTATATTTTCACCCCAAATACTATAGAGGAGATAACGGAATCAGAGATACTGGCGGCAGCGATGAACCTTCAGCCCAATAAAGCACCCGGACCGGATGGTGTTCCGAACCGAGCTGTGAAACTAGCCATGACACTGCATCCAGCACAGTTTGTGGATATTTTCAATGAGTGTTTGCGAGAAGGAATTTTTCCAACCACTTGGAAAAAACAGCTACTTATACTTTTTCCTAAAACAAGAAGCCAACCAAGCGACCCACCGTCCTATAGACCAATCTGCCTTCTCGATACGGTCGGTAAGGTGCTGGAGAAGCTCATAAGCCAGAGACTCGATGAGGCCATCAGTGGAGCAGGTGGGCTTTCGCCAAATCAGTTTGGTTTTAGAAAGGCCAAGTCAACAGTGGATGCGATTGACAAGGTGGTTACAATTGCACGCAGTGCTATTAAGGGATCTAGCTGGAAACGAGGATCTAAGGAGTACTGTCTTGTGGTCACCCTAGACGTGAAAAATGCGTTTAACAGCGCAGACTGGAACAGAATCCTAAGCGCTCTAGGTGAATTTGGTGTTCCGTCGTACCTCCAGGCAATCATCAGGTCGTACTTCAGTGGTAGAGTCCTTACGTAGGGGAACAAAACCCACGTGGTTTCTGCTGGGGTTCCACAAGGCTCCGTGCTTGGACCTGTTTTATGGAACGCCATGTATGATGGGGTCCTCCGACTCTCTCTACCTCCAGGAGTGCATTTAGTGGGCTTTGCTGATGATGTGGCACTTGTTGCTGTAGGCAAAGTGCTTCGAAGAACCGAGGAGGCGTGCAATTCTGGCATTGAGCGCATCCACCAGTGGCTTAGCGCGGCGGGTCTCGAGCTTGCGGCGCAAAAGCTTGCGGTTCTAATAAGCAGTCGGAAAAAGGTGGAGTCAGCCTGGGTCAGAGTCAATGGAACCGCAATAAAATCCAAAAGAGCCATTAAATACCTTGGAGTTATGCTGGACACCAGGCTATGCTTCCGAGAACATCTGGCTTACGTCGGAGAGAAGTCAGCAAAGTCAAGCAGCGCCTTAGCTAGGATCATGCTGAACACGCGCGGTCCTAAACAAGGGCGAAGAAGACTTTTGGCGAGTGTAACTAAGGCCACGATCTTATACGCGGCGCCAATCTGGCACAGGTCCTTGGTTTACTCTAGCTACATAAAAGGCGTCTGTGGGGCGTACCGTCTAAGTGCGCTTAGAGTTACTTCTGCGTATCGTACGGTGTCGGAAGATGCTGCTTTGGTCATTGCCGGGATGATTCCACTTAACGAGCTGGCCACAGAAGGATACGAGAGGTACCGGGCTTCACGGTTGAGTGCCTCAAGTCAACCATACAGTGGTACACAGCAGCAGGAAGCGAGGCAGCGGAGCATCGAGAAGTGGCAACAGCGTTGGGACCAATCCACGAAGGGTCGCTGGACCCATAGCCTAATCCCGAGATTGTCACCATGGCTGTCTAGGAAACATGGTGAGGTGAACTTTCACCTAACCCAGCTCCTTAGTGGACATGGCTGTTTTAGGAGTTACCTAAAAAGAGTCGGCCATGATGATAGCGAGGAGTGCACTTGCTGCGAAGAAGGACCTATGGAGGACGCCAGACACGTCTTATTCGAGTGTGTAAGGTTTCACACCGAGAGGGCGGAACTATCCAGGGCGATGGGCGGAGATATAACCGAAGATACTTTAGTCCCTTACATGCTGATGTCGGAGGGAAACTGGGAGGCAGCGTGTGACTTCGCAGCTAACATTATGGCAACTCTGCGGAGACTGGACTTGCAGCGTAGAATCAGGGAGTAGGCGGGTCATTAAATCTGCGAAGCAATGCCTTTTAGATATTCTGTCAAACTTTCCGTTGTTTTCATGTTGTCCCAAAGTGCTTATTTGTAAATAGTAGTTGTTAAATAAAGGAATTAAAAAAAAAAAAAGTCCGAAAGGCAATGAATTTGATCCCAAGTATTCATATAAAACTGTGAAACATGGAGGTGGTAGCCTAATGGTATGGGACTGCTTTTAATTGTATGGTGTTGGTCCGATTTATCGTATTGACGGAATAATGTACAAATTCGTATACAAAGATCTATTGGAGACGGTGATGCTAGCACATGCCGATGATAATATGCCACTTTTATGGAAGTTCCAGCAGGATAATGACCCGAAGCAAGCCTCTTGAGTAGTAAAGGATTGGTTCCGAGAGCAAAATGTGGATGTTCTTGAGTGGCCAAGTCAATCCTCGGACCTCAATCCCATCGAGAATCTCTGGGGTGAACTCAAAAGAGAGGTCGGAAAGACTTTTTGTCAAAACAGAAATCAACTTTGGGATATTGTCCAAAGAGCATGGTACAACATTCCAATTGGAACTTGTCGCAAGCTAATATCCTCCATGCCACGACGAATGGAGAAAGTCTTGCAAAATAATGGCGGATACACCGGTTATTAGCTGCCAGATACTTAGTTTAATGTAAAACAAGACCAAAAATAGCGAAATATTAATTTAATTTAAACATTTATCTTCGTACACCTATTATTGTGTCCATCCAAAATTGGCGGACTTAAGGAAATATTTCAGTTAGTATATTAAAGGGTTTGTGAAACTGTTTTTACTTTTTGTTTAAAGACAATATAAGTTTTGAAAAAACTTTGATTTGTTGAGATTAGAGAAGAAATGAATTGGAAATAAAAAGTTAAAAAAGACAAATAAAACACACCTATTATTTTGTCCATAAGTGTAAGTGCAGAATTCGGCGAAACCTGCCAATTTTTTTAGTGCAACTAATTTTAAAATGTTTTTAATCACTTTTACTGTATATTAGAATTAGTTTGACTGAAACATTTTCTTTATTTTTATACTCTGTACCAAAGGTACATAGAGTATAATAAGTTTGTGCAAAAGAATGAAACAGCCAGAAGGAAGCATCTCCGACCCCATAAAGTATATATATTCTTGATCAGCATCAACAGCCGAGTCGATATAGCCATGCCCGTCTGTCCGTCTGTCTGTCCGTATGAACGCACAGATCTCAGAAATGGTAAGAGATAGAGGTTTGACATGTATGGAACATATGCTTCTTATACTTGCAGGCAGATCAAGCTTAAAGCTACGCTAGCCGTATTGCTTGCGACTATCGTAAATGATACTTTCACTGCCACAAACTGAACGACACATGAATCATTTTACTATCATTTCCCGACCCGTATGCGAGAGTTTTGCCGGGTTAACTCACGCAATTCACTCGCTTGAGATATCGTTTGCGAGCGTTTGGTTTGCTGGGTATGAGCAACGACTACACAGCAAAGTGATAGCCAACAATATTTTAGGACAAATTTTTACTTAACGATTCATATTGGATCGTTGTGGGTGTGATGACCCCGCCCCGCCAAAAATTCCACCTTTTAAATGATTTAAACCTGCACAATAAAATCCTATACAAAACCTAACAGCTATGACTAGCACATTAGATCCAATTGGATTCTTGCAGCTAACTGGGACGCTCTCATTTTCCCCTTTCCCACATACACAATATTGAGAGAGAGAAATTAGAGATGGTCGCAGGACAAATATATCGCCCGATACCCATCTGACTACTAAGACGAGGATTGTTTAAATCGCAAATAATATAAAAATAGTCTAGTTCTTTAATTCTAACTTAATATCAAGCAATCACAATGATGTTAAGTCATTCTGGTCACTCCGGAGTCCCGCGTAGCTTTCGATGTACGCCCATCTCTAGCTCTGGCAAATGCAAAGGTTTTTTTTTTGTCTGCGGCGCGTGCCAATCCTCTCTCTCTCCCTCTCTCTCCTAATTATTTATAATTACCTAAGGTACATAGAGTATAATAAGTTTGTGCAAAAGTATGTAACAGCACCTTAAATGATAAGTATTTAAGCAACTCAAGTCGACTCGTAGGTCTTTATTCATATATCGACCACATTGCTATTGCAATGGCCTCCTCGTGGTGTTCCCTGGATACCGATTTTATATAATATAATCGGGAGCAAATGCGAGCAGCGACCACAACTGGTACAGAGTAAAATATAGTCGGGCATGACCGACTTTCTTCCTTGTTTTAAAATGTTTTTAATCACTTTTACTGTATATTAGAATTAGTTTGACTGAAACATTTTCTTTATTTTTTTCTTAGAAAGTATAATAGGATTCGCTACGTGACATTGCGCACGTGACATATTTTTCCATCATACCATATTTGTGATTTCTGTTATAATGAAATCAAAAAGATGCAGTTTTCATTATGTTTTAACCCGTTGTACCCTAAAAACGATTTTAGAGAGCCAAAGTCAATAGAATCAAAAAAAAAAAACGTGCAAAATAAGTAGCCAAATGAGAAAAATGAGGCTTGGGCGAGTTTGCTTTTGGAAACCTCGAAATGAGTAAATGAATTATTGTAAGATTGGCTAACATCATTTAAATTTGATCAAAAAACAAAAATTTTCCAATATATTTTCAAGAAAAAACTAAGCAATATTCACAATGAACTCGGCGACGATTTCGGCGACTGACGAAATGGCTGGTAAAGCAGGAGGAGTCATTGCAACACGAGTATGCAGATGATTTGCTTATAAGAACAAAATATATTTAAAAAAAAATAAAATCAAAATTATGGTTTCCCAAAAAAAGGAAAGAAAAAGTGACCGAACAGCCAGGCGGCTCGATGTAAAATGAATTTCAAATGCTGTCGGAGGCTGCCTATGGAAAGTTGATATAAAGCAACGCCTGCTTAGTTATAAAAAAAAAAGCCAACAAGTTTAGAAATGCGGAAAAATATAGATTCAGTAGGCCTTGGTAACAAGTCATCTTGGTGACGAGCCTTGAACATATAAAAGGGAACATTTTTAAAAATTATTTTATAACGGCCATAAGCATCAACTTCTTCGGTTTATTTCATGGATCTTTGGAAATTTCTTATTAAACAGAATTCCCATCATTCCCATGATTCTTGTATCCACCACACTAACCTGAAATCTTAGCAAAACACCTTCTTTAGAGCCAGAGGGTCTGAAGCAATTAATGTAGAATGCACGGTTTACGGTAAATAAAAAACTGTTTCCTTACTTGCTGTCGCATTTGTATTTATATTCGATGGGATCATTCCTATGCCGATCGGTCGAAAAACTAGTTTTAGTGAGAAAAACTTTTTGGTTTTCAATGGGAACGCCTCCAAACTTTGTATTTCTTAGTTTTCTATGCTTTCCCACGATTCATCTAAGTTTGTTCGAAATCGGAAATCTATATAGAAATCTATATCCAAAAAGTAGTCTTAGTTAGAAAAACTTTTTTGTTTTCAATGGAGGCTGCAAGGGTATACAAAACTTCCCTATTTTTTTCTCTCTGGTCTTTCAAATTTCATTGGTGAAGGGTATAAATGCTTCGGTATTAATGCTTTGCACCAACTTTGAATCGGCCCCAGTTCTAGTTTAAACAGGGATGCAAACTCTCCGAAAATAAGTACTGGTTCGGTACAGTGGTTCACACAGTTTCTGTACCGCTGGTTCGGCTCATTACATGGTTTTTGGCGCAAACTGAACCTCGGTTTCGGTTCGGTTCAGTGGTTCATAAAGGCATTTTATGTAATACAGCAGAACTCCTTTGCAGCGAATCTTAAGGGGAACAAAAATAAACTTGTTTATAAAGAAAATTCGTAACATAGAATTGTTTATATATTGAACTAAATTGCAGTGTTCTGGAAGTTTATTCGCTATAAAGAAAACTTCATTGTGCAGAAGTTCGAATCAGAGAAGTTCGACTGTATTATGATTTCTGTCGTAATGTGACTTTTCGAACACTTTGGAAATTGAATTCCAATAAACCATTTGAGTATCTTTAAGAAACTTATAAGAATGTCCAAAACTTATAAAGTCGGATTTGTAGGATTCGTCTATAAGTTCTAGGAATACACTTCGAAAAGGGAGAATATCAGCAAGAAGAGAATATTGCCCAGTAGAGGACCACAAATCAATTATTTACTTTCAAGAAAAGAATGCAGAGTGGTGACAGGTTTATCGGTTGCTGCTGCGGCAGACTTACAGGAGTACATGTTGTAAAATTTATGTCGTCATCCTTAAAGGCTATATCTCTCCTAAGGATCTATTCGGTCTATCAGTGGTCCACTTGGTAGAGGGTCCAGTTAAAAAATTTTCTGAGGACATCGAAATAAGTAAATAGGAATCATTGGCTAGAGGAAAGAAATTCACGATTTAAAACTGGGACTGAACCGAACCGTTTTTCTTTGTGGTTTTCGGTTCGGTTCTGCATTTCTTAAAGGAAGCCGGTTCGGTTTGCGTTTCGATTTACCAGCTGGAAAAGCCGGTTCGGTTCGGTTCTAAACCGAACCGGTTTGCATCCCTGATTTAAAATTTCATTCAAAAAGATGTTTTAGAGAAAAATGAAGGCGAATTTGAAAACTATGAAAAATATTTCCATCTGTTTTTATACCCTGTTCCCATTGAAAATGGGAAAAGGGAGATCATGAAGTTGTGCAAAAGTATGTAACAGGTAGAAGGAAACATTTGCGACCCTATAAAGTATATATATTCTTGATCAGCATCAACAGCCGAGTCGATTTAGTCATGTCCGTCTGTCCGTATGAACGCGTCGATCTCAGAGACTATAAGAGCTAGAGCCACAAATTTTTGCATGTAGATAGGTGTATACCCGATTCAAATCGAGTTTGTTTCAGATTTGGAAAATTCCTCCCCCTCCCCCCTTTAAGCGCAAAAAACTGTCAGAGCCACAATTTTTAAGAAAGACCTTCCAAACTTTATATATATCAAGTAAGGCCTAATATCTATCTATTCTGAAAAGATCAATAAGATCGGATCGAAAAACACCGAAGTTATATACGAATCAATTTTGCTTGTGGGAGAGGAAGGGGGGGCCTTGCATTGTCAGTTACCGCATTTGCGCGTGCGTGTGTGCTAATGTAAGAGTGGGTGTGTGTATGTGTGAGTGTGTGTATATGTGTATGAAAACACAAGAAGTCAAGGGAACAGGATATTTTGAAGTCGGGGCACTCGACTATAGCTCCCTTACGTGTTTTCATAGTCCATGAGTGTAATTAAGAATCTGAAATTTCGCCAAGAGTAAGCGGAAAGTTGCACATCTTCTTACACTCAACTTTCACAAAATTCACAATATACAGACTCAAGCATTTTCTCAGTGTAGGATAAGTTTTTCTGCTGCTTCTTCTTAAAGGGTATCCCCTATTCGCATCGTCAGTTCTCTTACTCATTGCCGCTGTACTTCTTCTTTTACATAACACGATTCTGGCTGGGAATAGGATTGTTTATTTAGGCAATCCCAGCTGACCGACGACCACCGACCACCTGTGAAACGGGACGGCTGTCGCTCGGCTGGATACCAGCGAAAAGCGAAGAGGAACCTGCGTACTTTCTCGTGCTTTCTTTTACACCCCTTTCTGTTGTTCTTGGCACGCCGTTCGTACGATTTCCATATTTCTGGCTTGGGAACTTTTAATGCTCATTTTATTCCTTTATAAATTCGCTATTAGATGCCGACAGCCGTCGCCTTCATAGAACATTTTCGCAGTGTGTGTTGGATACTTGTCGCCGCCGCTGCCGCTCAGCTCCCATTGAGACTCCCCGGCCAATCAGCGGGCCGATGGCGTGATCGCCGGCGAATGGCCGCCGATTATGATGCGAGTCGCGGTCTAAAAATAGAATTTCTATACATTCACTTGACGAGCCCGAGCCCCGGTGCCGAGCGCCAAGCTCTCGGCCGAACTGTTAGCTTTCGCTTTTCGTCGCTTCGTGTTTCGTTGCGTCGGGCGCGTGGAAGCGTGAGTGGGACAAACAAACGTTTGGGAAACGGAATGGAATTGGTATTAAAGGCATGTGAGCGGAACGAAACACAGCCGGTTGTGCGCCGACGTCCGTCCGCCCGCCCTCTCCACCATCCGCCGCCCTCACTCAACGAGTCACGAGCATTTGTTATTGTTTTCGTGCGTTTGTTGCCGGTTTTTTGTTTTATTTTATTTTTATTTTTCCATTTTATTATTTCGCCGGTTATGGCCGTCGCTACCAACTGCCATTTGATGTGCGAAAATGTTGCATTTCGCACTCTTTGAGCTTTGTCACGTCGTCGTCGTCGTCGTCCCCGCGTCTGCCTCTGCCGCTGCCGGGTAAACTGATAACGGTTTCTTATCAGGTTGTTGTTCTTGGTCTTTGGGGCTCGAAATCTTTATGCAATACTTAACTGTGCTCAGCGGACTTATCAGCACACCTCGAATGCCGCTGGCTGTACGTTTGTGCAATATTTTGTTGCAACGAGCCCCCCCCCCCCCCCACACACATCTTTAATGGAGGAGGCTCATAAAAAACATTTTCAAGGTCATGTCGCTGTCGACGTCGCTGCATTTGAAATGCGTATGCAGCGCGCACTGCCGATTGGTTTCTTTCCCAAATCGTTCCAAGCAAACGAATTGAAACGGGAAACGGGGTGATTTTTGGTGTGTGCCTCGCATGTGTGTGTGTGTGTGTGTAAGCGTGAAATACAGTAGCAAATCTGTGGGCAGCAACCGACAAATAAATTGAGGGGGCAGATGACCGATAGCCAAAATCCCTTACAAAAAAAATTTTGGTAAAAGTTTCTTACTAATTGTTTAACTACAGTCAAAATTCTCTCTGCATTTTCGTTCAATATTAAAACGATTCTATTTTACGAACTTTCTTTATCGAGCTAAGCACCCATTTTCGCTTTCGCAAAAGATTTGCGATTTGGAGAGAAAATTTGGTTAAAAAACTAGTTTCAAATTGCAAAACTTTTGCAAGTGGGAAATTGGGAGCATGGCTGTATAAATAAGTTTTTGATGTGAAACATCTTCAATTTCGGTGCTGAGTATCGAGTACTGAGAACCAAATACTGAGTATCGAATTCTTAGTATCGAGTAATGTGTTTCAACTTGAAACTTTCAAATATCGAGTACTAAGTATCGAGTAACATACAAACACACACAAGTAAGTGAGAGTCGGAGCACATTTACTCAAAATATTTCACAGCAATGCCTCGTGAGCAGAGCTCGTAAATAACCATTGAACATTTTTGCCTTTGCGGTCTGCTCAATAACAAAACCGAAAAAATCCATGCACGCTTGCTCACGCACTGAGCAGAACACTCGCTCTGAGCAGAACATTATAGACTGCGATCCGACTGAGCGCGCGCACATTAAGTGTCAGTAGATGAGCAAAAAGCCGAACGACTCACCTCAAAGGGTCTTTTTTTCTTTTATTTGTTTTGTGTGTGGCTTGTGTGAGTCGCAAGCCCAAACCGACACCTCACTTACACTTACACAAACGCAAATGACTTTTATCTTCTTCGCTCGCGACGATTTTCTCAGTGAATGAGCAGAGCAAAATGTAAACAAATCCATTGGTTGTTCGTTGAGCACTGAGCGATTCGTTCATGAGCCGATGTGAACGGTTTATCTGAGACTTTTTGCTCAAAGGGTCCGTAAATAACTGTTATTTTTAAACAACGAAAAACGGTCAATTGTTATTCGCTAGCTCTGCTCGTGAATCTTAAACTCATTCACACACTTTTAGGATCCCCTCGAGATTCGCTATATAAAAGTTCAACTGTACTTTTTTCAGGCTAGGGAAAGGAGCTGGGCTGGACTATTTCTGCACTGCATTTTGGGTATCTTGCGTATCTCACAAATGGTCAAGAATTAGTAATGCATCTTACGCCACGACCCAAACACATAGGTAAAGCTGCCTTTACACTTATCATATATGGATCTCTAAATAGTCGGTTGTCAAAATTCTATAAAGAGAAACTCTTATCAAATAGAACCTGTCCTATTTCACCAAAGGCTAATTTTTCTTAATGTTTAAAGATATATTTATGTTTGATGAAATTTTTTGAATAGTTCTGTTTGCAAAAACTAATAAATTTCGATTCATCTTTGATCGATTGTTTTGTTCTCACCCTTTAAACGTTTCTTGGATATTACAACTTTTTCCAAATCCGATTGATCCAAAATTCTAATACTAGAGGCCAGTTTATGTTTTTGGTGCGGCAAAACTGAAAAGTCTCCGGTTTTTTGACCTTTCGAAACAGCCTGAAAATTTCGGATGGATATATAGAGATTTTTATGGTGTGTAGGTACCCTGTTTTCTACAAGCACGTGTCTAATTAAACAAGTTATGTGTGTACATTGTACAATCAAGGAACATAAACGAAAAGTTAATGCTACCCATCTCCTCCCACACACATGCCTGCATACATATGTACACATATGTATATAGACCTTGGCCCTATGCCTTTTTGCCAAATAAATATTTGTGGGATATGTTTTTCCAATTCCATTTCGTTTCCACCGAAATGTGACCTATGCCAGAGCCATAGCCCAAAGGGGGACTCTTACCATCTATTCCCCTCTGCTTTCAACGTCGCCGCCTCTGTCACATGTTTGTAGCGAGCGTTTGTTTATTTGTTTGCCGCTGCGGCCCATTGCCACACGTTCCGCCTGCCAGTCGGCCAGACAGTGCGACTGTCGGCTTTTTTAGTGCTTTGCGAATAGCCGAGCCGAACGCCTCGACCCGAACGAACGTGCGAGCCGACAATGTTCTTATTAGATTTTATACTGGCGGTGGCGGTTTTCGACTTATTAGAAGCAGCAAAACAATAACAACAACCACGCAGCGGACGGCCGGCCGCGCCTTTTCGTTTCGTTTTCGCTCGTTCTCGCGTTAGAACGCTGCCGACGCCGGCGTCGCAGTCGCGGCAGCCGCCGACTGACTTATTCTTATTGGCTTTAAGCGAATTTGAACGTCGCTCGAACTTTTATTCAACGTGTTGGTTTCGTCGCGTGAGCAACTCTGAAACTGAAAACTGCTAAAAAGAGACCCAGACCCCCATTCCCCCCATTCAACCAGAGCAAAAAAAAAAGAGCAAAGAATAAACAAACCCAAAAACAACAACAACAACAAATTCGCACCCCGTTATCGTAACCCCCACTCCCCCCTGTATGTGTTCTCTCCCGTTAATTGTCGCGTGCGGCGCAGCTTCCAAAATTCTTCTTCTGTGAGAGACTTTAAACCACAACAAATTTTTTTTAAGTGTTAAACCCAAAAAGTGCTACCAAAATGCCTTACAAGAGCGTCACGCTTTAGTGTCACAAGTGCAAGCCAAATCCGAGAGTCCCCAAGGGACTCCCCGAATAAACCTCGAACAGGTGTTAAAGAGAACGTGCAAAGTGCAGTCAGGTAGTGTTGGTAAACGGCCAACCCCAAAAGAAGGAGCAACCCCAGAAGAGACAATCAACCGCAGCAAGAAGCATTGAGTTTGATTGCATTGTCTAACAGGTGAGAGCCATTTGAAAATTCATAATTCATTCATAGATTTAATAGAAAGTACGTGACTTTACTCACATGTGGGCGCACTCTTATCGCACGCCCCCTGACACCCACCCACCGACTGACCGACTGCCTTTTCCAGCGTTGCAAAGGTTCGGGAAGTCCCACGAATACAAAAGAATTGTTGAAATTGATGTTATAGAAAGGGGTTGATCGTTTCTACAAGTCATTGCTTAAACCCTGGAAGGTCTTGCTTATTTCGATTTACATTTTATGTACATACATGCATTTTGGTAGTCGAATCGACTACGCATGGCGTTCCAGGGTTATGCTGGGGCCTGGAGGGCGTTAAAAACTTCTTTGAATGAATATTAGCTCATTTTCTGTTGACTGTGAGTTAAACCAGGCACCCAGCTGACACATTTGCCTCTAAAAATCCTTAACTCTTCTTGACTGTAATCAAAATCATTCATATTTCTATTCTAAACGACCCTGCTCAGCTACTTTATACCAAAAATAGCCCATTTTCTGTTGACTGTGAGTAAAACCAGGCACCCAGCTGTCACATTTGCCTATAAAAATCTATACCTCTTCTTGACTGTAATCAAAATCATTCATATTTATAATCTGAACGTCCCTGCTTAGCTGCTTTATACCAAAAATGCCTTTATATATATTCCCCTGAGCTCTACAAATGGCTTTCGACCCAAAACCAATGAGAATCGGGTCATTGTTGGTAATTTGTTGGAATGATAGAACTAAACACTACTAGTTTTTTAATACCAAAACAATCAAATCTGCATAGCTGTAAGGTGAAACTGTTTCAGTTGTATTAAGCTTATTATGACTTAAACTAAAATCGGTTTTACCAAAACACAAAACCTATAAAACTCAAAAAAGTCCCCTTTAGGATGATAAAAGTTGATTGATTTACGAATTTTCAACAAATTGAACTTACAAAAGTTGTTAAATTGAAGACATTTACGAACTACATTTCGTATTAAAACTTCTATTGGTGGCAAATAGCCTTTATTATTCTATAACGCTATTTGTTGAAGGTTCTTCGAGTTAGAGAAGTTCGACTAATGCCTCATTCAAGCATTGTACGTTTCTTTTCTGAAAAACAAGATGAAATATTACCAAAACTAGTTAACCATTTGCCTGACTCAGAATAAAAATCGCACCGTTAGAAGTAAGACTATCACATTTAGTTTAACTATGCTTCCCTTTTGTATGAAAATTATTTAATAAGCACCTGGATTTGAATAAAAACACATTTAAACAGCGCATTTTACTTGTCCCTTTTATATTCCCAACGCACGGAACTTCAATTTGAGAATTGCAAGGGGTCTAATTTAAGCGATACGAAAGAAGCCCTTCAAAACAGCTATACAGATAAACGACTTACTGTAAATGAAGATTTGTACATATTTACCTTGTTATATGACAAAATGCAACCTTTAGCCTTCTTTGATGAAATGAGACTGGATCTGTTTGATAAGAGTTTTTCTTTAGAGAAATTTGACTACCGACTATTTTGAGATATATGACGAGGGTAAAAGCAGCTATAGGGTCACACCCCATCATATATACCCATACAGATAAATGTTTTCAACAACCAAGTCAATTTATTTACCATTTTGACGGGCATAAGAAACAGATAGAGTTTCTTGAAAGAATTTCCTGGTAGTATTGTAAAGGTATATAAAAAAACATCTGAACTGGAGGTGGAGAACTTCAGAATATGTCAAATGTCAATTTTGAGCCCAATACCATTGAAAAAAAAAGTTTTTCTTGTCTTAACTACTTTTCGAACCTATCTTTTCTATGGCAGCTTTGCTATATAGTTTTCCGAGTTTCATCGAACTTGTTGATATCATAAGAAAATCATAGAAAACTTATAAGAACGAAGTTTGCAGACGTTTCCAATGAAACTAAACAGTTTTTCTTACCTAAACTTGTTTTCCGACCGATCTTTCCTATGGCAGCAATATGCTATAGTCATCCGATTTTGATCAAACTTTGCAGAATACGTTACCATTGAAAACAAAAAGTTTTTCTTACTAAGACCACTTTTTCGAACTAACTTTTCTATGGCAGCTATGCTATATAGTTTTCCGATTTTTATCGAACTTGTTGATATCTTTAGGAAATCATAGAAAACTTATAAGTACGACGTTGGGAGACGTTTCCACTGAAACCAAAAAGTTTTTCTTACTTAAACTTGTTTTCCGACCGATCTTTCCTATGACAGCTATATGCTATCGTTATCCGATTTTGATCAAACTTTGAAGAATACGTTTCCATTGAAAACAAAAAGTTTTTCTTACTAAGACCACTTTTCAGACCTAACTTTTCTATGGCAGCTATGCTATATAGTTTCCCGATTTTCATCGAACTTTTGACAGAAAGAAAACATAAGAGAGTTGGAGACGTTCCAAACCAAAAAGTTTTTTACTTTTCCGACCGATTTCCTAGACGCTATTCAGATCGTTGATCAAACTTTGAGAATACGTTTAGAAAACAAAGTTTTTTACTAAACACTTCAGCTAACTCATACTAAAGTTGACTGATATCTAAATCAGAGAAACTTATTCGTGGAGCGTTCCAATAACACCAAAAGTTTTTTGCGTAGCAGGAACGAAAAACGTTCATAAAACAAAACCCACCAAACTATTTTTCATAGCAATATACTATATAGTTGTCCGATTTTCATCAAACTTGGTGGAATTATGAAAAAGCACAGGAAACTTATATATACAAAGTTTGAAGACGTTTCCAATGAAAAAAAAATTTTTCTCACTTAAACGAGTTTTCCGACCGATCTGTCCAATGACAGCTATATGCTATAGTCCTCCGATGAAGATCAAACTTTGTAGAATACGTTACCATTGAAAACAAAAAGTTTTTCTTACTAAGACCACTTTTCAGACCTATTTTTTCCAAAGCAAATATTCTTTATATTCATCAAACTTGGTGGAATTATGAAAAAGCACAGCAAACTTATGTATACAAAGTTTGGAGACTTTACCATTAAAAACAAAAAAGTTGTTTTACTAAAACTAGTTTTTCGACCTACTAGTCTTATGGCAGTTATATGACAGCTATAGAGTATAGTCAACTGATGTTAACCAAATTTGGCACATATGTTAACAAGCTTCAGATATGGATATTTGAAATGTTATAGAACGCTATCATTGGAAACAAAAAAGTTGTTCACTCAATAGCCGATTTCCGCACGATTTGTTCTATGGTAGCTAACACATATAGTCACAGATATTTCAAAGAGCTATTTGAAAGCATGTAAAAGTCATTTGAAAACTATTTTTTTTACAAAAAACTCATTTTCCGAACAATTGTTCTTAAGGCTGTTACCAGATATTGGCAACCGGTACAGTTTCAGTTCGAAAGCTTTTAAACTGAGAGACTAGACCTGATCAAGAATATATATAGAGTTGATGGGAAATATTTCCAAGCATGCAGAAATGCCATTTCAATTTCCATAATTCCAAAATTTATGCCAGAATTTTTTGTTCATTTTGTTTTGTTTGGTATTTCATATTTCCGAGAGAAAATCCATTTATTTCTTGGCATATGCCAAACGAATTTCGTCGATTTCCCATACAAAATGTTGTTCATCGTGAGGCAATTACCGCCGCCGGCTGCCAAACGGGCTCGTGCCATGGCTAAGGGCACACACACACACTCGCACACGAATGCAGGGAAAGAGAGATAGACGCCGCTTGCCAACTCATCAGTACGCACACTGGCAAAGGTTAACAGGTGTTTTGCCTCTTTGTGCACTCTCTCAGTCAGTCGTCCCACTCTCTGCCCCGTGTGCATTCCCTTTCAACGCCAAGAAGTTGAGGGAAAGCACACTTGCATACTTACAAACAAACGTATATGTATATGTACATATATATGTATATTATCAGATGGAAGTGCGATTTTCATTTTCAACCACCCCCTTGGGCCAAAAAGCAAAAAGGACCCACCATGGTGGCTTCATCGTTGCGCATTTTATCGTCCAAGATTTATGCCAACGAATGCGGAAAATGCTCCCGCAAAAAGGAAGGGATGAGACTGGCAGGGTGTGGGGGTCTTACCATACTACAATGTACTGGGTTTGTGCTTCGCCAGCAGCAGGCAAAGGGGGACGCCTCCCTGCACACACATACGAAACTCTTTCCCATAAATGGAATGTGAATGAATGATTTCCATTGTGTCTTTGGGCCGAAGTACTTGTTGTAGTAGTTACTGTAACACACACACACACACACACACACACACACATTCCACAGACACGCATTTTGTTTAGGGAGTAGAACGAAATAGTGTGTCTAATGTGCCGAAAACTGCGCCGTCAGAAACTCCAGAAGAGTTTTTAGCAACGACGACACCCAAATGGCCTTTTAAGTACAAAGAGCTGCGCATTAATGAGTCTCTGTTGGAGTTTATAGCCTTGGCCCCGGCGGCACAACTGTACGGATCTCCCCCCAGCCAGCCAGCCAACCAACCAAGCAAAGCATTCAGCCATACGACACAAAACTGTCAAAGTTTTTGGAATATTTTTTCGAACAAAAGCGAGAGTATGCATGCAAATCTTAGAGAAGACCCGCATACGTACGTTTCTATGTACATTGCTTGTTTCCCAATTAATTTCAACTTCCATTTACCCATTCAACACCCACACACACACACACACACACAGTCGAAGGAAAGCTTCGATTCAAAATTTGTATGCATTTTGATTTTGCTAACGACTATTTAATTTACTTTTTCTATATAAGTATTCCTCCAAAACCGGGCGTAGACTCTATACAACAAGAAAGAAAACAAAAACAACAACAACAAAAAACATAAAAATAATAAAACGGAGACGTGCACGTAGCTTGGCCAAAAGCCAAACAATAAACCGGTTTGCCATTTGTCAAAGGCAAAGCAAAAGTCAGTAAAAGCCTCCAAAAATAACAAATTCTCGTCAAAAAAAAAAGAGGCTTCAAAGACTGAACATTTTGTAAGCGAATTGTGCACACCCTGAAGAGAAGCGGGCTAAAGATTCAAGCATTTTACAGTTACTTTTTCTCACTCTCATTGAAGTACAAACACTACTGATTTGAGTATTTTTTTTTTAAACAAAGATCTATAAAGAATCTATATTGGTAATAAATCTATTTCATATACATAAGAAGCAGGGCTGCAATCCGCTTTTGATAAAAACCCACAAAATTCAAAGTTCTTAAGACTGATACGAACCACAAGTGAGAAAATAGGGGCAGCTTTCATTGAAAACAATAAAGTTTTTCTTACAAAAACTACTTTTCGGACATTACTTTTCTATGGGAGCTAGATACTATATAGATGTCCGATTTCGACCAAACTTAGTGGAATCATGGAAAAGCTAACAATTACGAAATTTAGATGCGATTCCATTTGAACCAAAAAGTTTTTCTCACTAAAACTTCTTTTTCGACCGATCATTCGTACTGCAGCTATATGCTATAGTCATCCGATTTTGACAAAACTTTGTAGAATTGTGTAAAAGTATATAAAATAAGTATATACCAATGATAAGGACGTTTCCATTAAAAACAAAAAAGTTTTTCTCACTAAAACTAGTTTTTCGAACGATCGTTCCTATGGTAGCTATATGCTATAGTCATCCGATTTTGACAAAACTTTATAGAATTACACAATTCAAGCATACCAATTAAATAAGTGCCAATGATAAGGACATTTCCATTGAAAACAAAAAAGTTTTTCTCACTAAAACTAGTTTTTCGAACGATCGTTCCTATGGTAGCTATATGCTATAGTCATCCGATTTTAACAAAACTTTGTAGAATTGTGTAAAAGCATACCATATAAATAACTGCCAGTTTTTAGGAAATTTTCATTAAAAACAAAAAAGTTTTTCTAACTATGACTACTTTTCCGACTCTACTTTTCTATGACAGCTATACTATATAGATGTCTGATTTCGACCAAACTTGGTGGGACCATGGGAAAGCTTGGAAAACTTAGATATACGAAGTTTAGAGGCGTTTCCATTGAAAACAATAAAGTTTTTCTCACTAAAACTAGTATTTCGACCGATCGTTCCTTTGACAGCGTTATGCTAATCATCCAATCCGGCCGGTTCCGACAAATGTGCATCGTCAAAGGCAGTCCGAAAAGTATCCACAATTGCATTTCTGTTACAGTATCATCTTTAATTTCGCCAAGTCTCAAGCCTTAAAACCAAGTCTGGTATTTCTCCCGAAGTTTCGAAGGTAAAGTAGTCCGAAAACGATTAAGTTTCATTATTTTCTTGGATCGCCCTTAATTTTACCCTATCTTTTAAAGCCCTTCCCTTAAACTACCCTGAATTCAGCTCGGAAAGTCATTTTTCGGACTTTTGAAGTTGCGGCAAATCCAAAATGATGTCTAAAAACTTATTTTCATTTTAAGATCGCCTAAATTCCACCGAATCTTAATCCTTTAAGCCCATTCTGAAGTCTACCATTTAGAAATGTCCTTAAATCTGCTGAAGTTTGAAAAACTATAAACCTAGGTGGGAAATTCTATTTGATGTAAAATTAAGTTTGGTCCGTTCGTTTCAACACACATTTCAAAGTATTAGTTCTGGTTTTTAGAGGAATTACACCCCGGCTTTTTGTTTGAACCAACTCAATATTGAAAATTTTCTCACAAAAAGCTATTTCATACCTTATAACTTTTTTAAATGTTAAAGCTCACCCTTAGCGTCTTTTTCCCGAACTTTTGGTTCAATATTTGAAAGATAATGATTTCTAAAGTGAATATGTTACTTTTCGAATTTGAATTTCTAGAATAGTAGTGGAATAAATAAATAGTCGCCTCCAATCTTCGTATTTCTTAGTTTAATATGTTTTCCCATGATTCCACTAAGTTTTGTCGAAATCGGACATCTATATAGTATAGCTCCTTTAGAAGAGTAAGGTCCGAAAAGTAGACTTAGAAAAACATTTTTGTTTTCAATGGAGGCTGCAAGCCGAAGTTAACTTCCCCTATTTTATATTGTTTGCGATATCCGATCTATACATTGTATAATCTTTGGTGATTCTCGCTCACTCATTTGTTTGGCAAAAAAAAAACGAGTTGGCAGGGCCATGCTCACACACCGAAAACGCGCGGCAATTCACATCGAATGCATCACTGGGTGTAAGAGAGAGACAGAGAGTTTCTCTTCTTGGGGAATCCACTGGGCCGCACGCTTTGACCAATGTAATTAGATGGACTCAGAGAAATCTCTCAACGCCTGTGTACTTAGAACTTGATTTAACTAGAAACAATTTCCGAATCCCCATGCCTAAATGCCTCAAGGAGCTGCCCAGCTGGGCTGTTCTTTGTGTGATTGGTCGGTAAATTGAAACACATTTCCATATTTACGTTATAAAATGTTAATTTGATTTATTTTCCATCAAATCCATTTAAACGGCACCCAGCTCCTCCAGTTCATCTAGGCCTTGTCTACAAATTACGTAGAACCGCCTGGCTTCTTTGGCATCCCTTTATGAATCTGAACGCTGCCCGGGCGCTGTCCAAGCAATCCTGGCATATCTTCTCGGGCATACCATCTCCTCGACGAACCCGAAGACCGGTGCACACGTAAAGCATATCAGCCAGACTTGGCTCCGGGATGCCATCCATCAGTTCGGGCTCACGCTCATCAAAGATTCCCACCAGCGGTCTTGTAGTGGTCATGCAAGCTCGACAAATCTCCGGCGTTTCCCAACGGAGTATGCCCCGGCGCTTGTTTATAAAGTATCCCATTGTTGAAATTTTCAACTTGAAAATATTATTGTTTTCGATTGAAAAAACCAAACGTCGGCATCAGCAACAAAAGATGAGATGTACTAAAGCTTCATACAGAAATACCAAATAGAGATGGGCAAGTCGTGATGAATAGCGATAGCCCGCCAAAACTTTACGATTTAAATATGTTATTTGGTGATTTTTTTACCGTTGGTTGAGCACAGTGTGAACTTGTAATTGGTTATGTTAAAATCAAAAGACTTGTCGAAATGACCAAACTAGCGGTAATTAGGGCAAAATTCAATATGCGCCAAAATGACTTTTGATTTCGATAGGTAGGACTCCAACTAGTTTATCGATAATAGTTTTTTACCGTTGCGATAACTATGTAATCAGCTGTTGCCTTCTACACTTCACAAATGATTTCAAAGCGAGCAGTGAAACTTTTTCCGATCGTATGATTTGCCAGGACAATAAACAAAATCACTTTATTTCAAAATCTTATGGCGGTTTTTATAGTAAAAGGTATGTAGTTAATAAAAATTAAGTGGTTACATTCCGTGCTAATATGTTTTAACGGCAAGATCCCGTTTAAAAAATGCTTTCTTGAGTTAACTACAGTACCTAGTACAAGCAATTGTTTTGATACACGGCTTTTTGGTCATAAAATGAAAACGAATGAATGTTTTTCAAAACTTTTTCTTCTTTTTAATCCGTCACTCAATGGTTACAAATCATAGAATAACTAATTCGAAATGGCCGCCTTGTGCCTTCATCCGTAGAAATAAAGTACGGTACATGGTTTTTTTAGCCACTTCCTATTTCTTAGTTTCCAATGCTTTCTCATGATTCCACCAAATTTGGTCGAAATCGGACATCTATATAGTATAGCTGTCATAGAAAAGTAGAGTCCGAGAAGTAGTCTTAGTTAGGAAAACTTTATATTAATTTATATTATATAAAACTTTATACATTATATAGGTATTATAGAGGATTCCGGCTGTATTCGATGTCTCCTTCTCCATTTAGTCATTCTTTATGGCGTTGCTCAAACACTTGTAAAGTTATGTTGCAACTATTCCACTTCCCAACCAATTTACCGACAAAAGATCTCAATTTTCTTGTTATCGTTTTCAATTGTTCTTCTGTGCACTTATTTTCATCGGAAATTTGACTACAAACGTATTGTACAACTTGCTAATATTAATGGATTCGCATAACTTTCCCTATACCACACTGCAAACTGTGCACGTCTAGGAACTTTCGTTATTCCTAAAAACTGAATTAAATAGTAAATAGGCAAGTCTTGGCAGCTAATATTGGTCGTTTTACTTTAACAATGATCTAAACAATGAAAAAAAATTAAAGTTGGAGCGGGATCTTGCGGTACTTACAAGATGCAACTGCAGTAGCATATGTTCGGTTTGAACGCTCACAGCTGTGAGAATATTGACCGCAAGACGAAGTGGTAAATAAAATAATGGTCAGTGCGGTATCGGTAATCGATAAAAGATTAGTTTGAATGAATTCGAAAGTTGATATTTTGACTTTTTCCGCGCCCAGATTGCCCATTTCGCCCAGTGTGTGAGGACTCGAAAACGACTCGAATGTGATAAAAAAATTTCATAAAATGTTTGCTGGGTAGAAACTTTAGCCTCAAAGCTTAAGCATTGGTGGCGTTCACCAGCATAAATCGATGACCAAAAATCGACTAATTTTGTTAGATTATGCTGGTGAACGGGCGTGATGTGCAATCATGATTGCTAATTTTCGTGATTGTGTTAGATGTAGATGTAAAATTGTTATCGATAGCAAACAGCTGACAGCAATAAACAAAGAATTTATTTTGTGAAAATTAAAACCAAATGGGCAAGGAATCGTCTTTTTGCAGTTTGGATGTTGGCAAAACGAGGAGCCTTCTCATCAGTAGGTGACCGTTTTGACATACCAAAAAGCCCTCAATGGAGTAGCCAATGTTCTTAATCGAGGTGACCACGCACACCGCGTCCCATGCACTGCGTCCCATTTGCAGCTTTAAATACGTCTCGCATTTCTGCCACACCACCGGCACCCGCTTGCCCAGCTCTGCCCTAAAGATGACTCGCTTCATCGAGGTGTGTATGACTTGTGCCTCCTCCGGTATGGCCTGCAGCACCTCCAGCATGATCCAGAGCTGCACATCTTCACTGACATTTGGTATACGCTGCTGTTGGAACTTATTGATCACAAGGTCAATCCTCCTGCAGCATGTGCACTATATAAGCTCCCAGTGCAATGCATAGACGATGCAGCACTATCTTGGGCTTTGCCGCAAACTGTACAATGGTCTCGAGTGTTCGTTTTCTGCATCTCATCCAAATCGGTTGGGGTGAGAGCTTTCCTCCGAGTCTATCATGCAGCTGCAAGAAGGCCTCCCAGTTGATTCCTCAAACCTGGCCGCATGAAACTCCTCAATGGAGAGCATCTGCAAGGCGTTCTCCTCTTCGCTTACAAGTAGCCAATCTGGGACAACCAAAGACAATCTGGGACAACCAGAGACAATCTGGGACAACCAGAGACAGCCAAGTCGCCACCGAAGAGGTCGAAATTTCGCCATATCGTCGTTTTTGACGACAGTCACATTCAATGTAATGGATTGTACTTGATGTTACTCATATTTTATTATTTTCTTTTATTTAAGGTCAAAAGTTCAAAACTTTCGCCAATAAAAAATATCGATAATTTTGTTGGCTGCAAATTCTATCAAAAACCGTTCACCAGCAGCCAGACACTTTTTATACTCTGTACCAAAGGTACATGGAGTATAATAAGTTTGTGCAAAAGTATGTAACAGCCAGAAGGAAGCATCTCCGACCCCATAAAGTAAATATATTCTTGATCAGCATCAACAGCTGAGTCGATATAGCCATGTCCGTCTGTCTGTCCGTATGAACGCACAGATCTCAGAGATGGTAAGAGATAGAGGTTTGACATGTATGGGACTTATGCTTCTTATACTTGCAGGCAGATCAAGTTTATTTTTAATTTTTGCCACGCCCCCTCCCGCCCCCGCAAATTGGAAAAAACGTCATAGCTCCCACAGTTTTATAGATAGAAGGTTCGTTCCTTCTGGACATATTTAGTAATCAGGATTGTTTATCGATCCGCCAAAGGAATGGTAAAGATCGGATGAACGGTAGTAAAGATATGAGCAAACGAAAATTCAATATATCTGGGCTGCTCCTGCAGCAGCAAAACACATACATATGTATGTAGATGTATGTATATATGAGCAACGACTACACAGCAAAGTGATAGCCAACAATATTTTAGGACAAATTTTTATTTAACGATTCATATTGGATCGTTGTGGGTGTGATGACCCCGCCCCGCCAAAAATTCCACCTTTTTTAATGAATTAAACCTGCAAATATATTGTCTGAGTAATTCCAACAACGAAATCCTATACAAAACCTAACAGCTATGGCTAGCTCATTAGATCCAATTGGATTCTTGCAGCTAACTGGGACGCTCTCATTTTCCCCCTTCCCTTTCCCACATACACAATATTGAGAGAGAGAAATTAGAGATGGTCGCGGGACAAATATATCGCCCGATACCCATCTGACTACTAAGACGAGGATTGTTTAAATTGCAAATAATATAAAAATAGTCTAGTTCTTTAATTCTAACATAATATCAAGCAATCACAATGATGTTAAGTCATTCTGGTCACTCCGGAGTCCCGCGTAGTTTTCGATGTACGCCCATCTCTAGCTCTGGCGAATGCAAAGGTTTTTTTTTGTCTGCGGCGCGTGCCAATCCTCTCTCTCCTAATTATACTCTGTACCAAAGGTACATAGAGTATAATAAGTTTGGGCAAAAGTATGTAACAGCACCTTAAATGATAAGTATTTAAGCAACTCAAGTCGACTCGTAGGTCTTTATTCATATTGCTATTGCAATGGCCTCCTCGTGGTGTTCCCTGGATACCGATTTTATATAATATAATCGGGAGCAAATGCGAGCGGCGACCCCAACTGGTACAGAGTAAAATATAGTCGGGCATGACCGACTTTCTTCCTTGTTTTATTGCTGATTTATGTTAGATGATTGGTGTGTACTGGTGAACGCGCTCATTGACACCTAAATATTTGGCTTTCTGTATTGTGTGTCTGATTTTGCTTTCATTGGTCTTTGCAGTTCCCAACCGCTTAAGGCTTTGATTGCATGGCCTACTGAAAATTTGGATTTGAACATCCATGAAACAGTACTGTATAGTCATCCTGCTCTTTTTGGTGTGTTCAACCATTTACAGTTGTGACCTCGAGCCAGCTAAACTATTTACTTATAGAAATATTTTATAGAAACCTAAGTTTTGCACCTGAAACGAAGTCTAAAGCTGCTAAGAAACCTTTAGAACCGCAAATGGAACCTAAATACGTTGTGGCGGCTTTGTTACCAACTTCTGCTCAATTCGTTGGATTACCTTTTCGGCTCAGAGTATTCCCTCCCAAGTAACGTTTGCTGCTCCACTCTTTCCCATTATTTGTTTGTTGTTTGCTCTTTTTATGTTGTTTTTTTTTTTTATTGTTTAAAATTCATCACGAATTTTATTTTGTTGTGTGTTCTTTTTGGCGTAAATTTGTATTTTATTTCTCATTTTTTTGTTTTTGTTGCTGCGCGCGGCGGCGGCGGCTTCTCCGTCTAACCTTGAAGCACATTAAATTTTTTGGGCTTACAATAACAACAAAAAGGCAACTAAGAGTGGAAGTGGCAGAGAGAGATTCTAAATACACACACAAGATTCATGTGGGGTCGGTTTTTTGTCGGATCTAGCGTGTAGTTTAACATCTTTTGTTGTTGCTCCAAAAATGACTTAATTGCAGCCATATGTGTCTGCCAACTGGAAATTGTCGCTTGGTCTCGTTTCTACGCATTTCGTGTATCTTTGTATCTGTGTATCTTTGTATCTGCGTATCTAATTCTAATTTATTTTTGCCAAAAGACATAATGAGGCAGGGGAAGGGGAGGGTCCAAGGAAGCGCGAGCGTGCGCGCGTTCAGCAAAGTTTTTATTTATTTATTTATGCGTTGCTGTTTTTTTTTTTTGTATTTTATGTTGATCAATAAATTACGTTCCGTTGACACAGCCAGCCAGCCACCCTCTTCCCCCCACACGAACCTCCCTCACATTTGGTCATTTCAATTGCAGTCGACGTCGACGTAGGCGTTACGCTCTGCTGCGCTTTAATGGCCCAAAAAAAAAAAACATCAACTTTTGCTTTCATTGCACGTATCACACAGGCAGAGGCAGAGACAGAGAGAAAGAGAGACAGAATTCAAATTGAACTTGAAATGTGGCCAAGTTGCTTCTCACGCTTGCCAAAAAAACAACCTCAACTCCGAGCGTGGGCCCTACCAAACCGGAATATGTAGCTTGTAATGCAGTGGGCGTGCCCAAATCCCAAGAAACAAAACTTAGTTTATAGACTAAATCCGAAATTTATGTTTTTCCTCCAGGCCCCAGGTAGTCGCTGAAATCTACCTTCCACCTCCTCACCCCCCCTGCCACACAGAATGTGATCATTAGAGACCTCTCTGAAGAGCTTCAAACCCAAATTACTTTCCGCTGCGATGGGCCAGCTCTGTTACGCTATTTGAATTGCCGAAAAAATACCCAAAAAAAAAAAAAAAAAAATAATAATAAATAACGTCGGATTGCTATAATAATAGCGCGCATCTTAATTATATAACAATTAAACGTTAGCCAAGCGGGGCAGTGAGAGGGGGTGTTTATATAGAGGGTTTCCTCCATGTATATCAGCTGAAGGTTAACTCAAATTTGGTGAGAAACAACGAAAATTTGACACAAAACAAATTGCAAAAAAAAAAGCTGGAAAAATCATCTAGTTGGAGCTGGGGAGGGGGTGGTGGTGGAGAAGGCAAGGGTTTTGTGCTTTTGATGCAACCTCAAGGTCATCAAATGGATGAGTTAATACATTAAAAGTAATTTGTCACCTCATGAACACGAAAAACAGCAGAACTCGAAATTGACATAAAAAAAACAGTTGACAAAGTTGCGGGTTATAGTTGAGTTTTTGCGAAGCTGGCAAACAAATTAATGGTAAAGCTAAATTGGACTAGAAAATAAACTACTTAACGCTTATAGGATTGATTTATACGAACGTCTGGTTAGTTTTGTTGAGTTTAGTCTCCAAAGAATTAAACACTTGTGCACTGCAGAAGTACTTAATAATTTTCACACCCGAGTATCGAAAGCACTGCAACAAAATTCAGAGTGCTGAATGTGGAGGGAAAACATAATCAGCCATGCTCCCATTTTCGCATTCGCAAAAACTGCGATTCGATCGTCAAATCATAATAGTTGGTGCTCCGACATTTGGCCATGGTATATATCGATATGTGACTATCGATAGACGCTCATCAACTGTTTTTGTTATGTGAAATGACACAAAACAGCGTTTTGTTGTCTATCCCATCTTCTCCAGAAGCCTTTTTGGAATTAAGCGCTTTGATTTTTTTTTTCACCTCCGTAAAAGTTATCGGAGACACTGGCAGTTCGAGCTGACCAGGGGTATCAAGGACACGTTCCACTCTCCTTATCCTGGATGCAGGCGAAGTTGATAGCGGCGTAAGTCTCTGCTCGAGATTTTTCCCAAGCTCCTCCTTTCGGATCGGGAATTAAGGAGTTACCTGGCGTTTGTATCTTCTGGTGAGAGACCAGAGGGCATAGTTGGTGCTCACATCTGATGTGACTCGCTAAAGGAATCGATCAGTTTCCATCTGCTTGTGTCTGGTCAGCTGCTTTTTAACTCGGGTTGACACTCTACGATAGACTCTATCAACGATAGGGTCACGGTTTCGAACATATTGTCTTCGGAGTCTTCTCTTAATGAGGAGTAGAGTGTCAAGAGCAGGAGGAAGGCGAGAGTGCTGATTTTGTCCTTGCGTGGAGCTTGCAGCTTGAGAATTGAGCTTGAGTGTAGCTTAATTAGATAGAATGGAATGTTTTCGACAGAGTTTCGCTGAGAGTTAAGAAATGAAAAAGAACAGTGTTTTAGTGTTCCTGGAATGTCCGTTCGACATTTATCAAAAGAATGAAATCACTAGAAAGTACAAGTTTGTATGTTGCCCCTCCTGGATTCGGATTCGACCCTTTACATCAGCCCTCTGGCCTTAGACTAAAACTGAATCATTGAGTTTAAACGGGGCCTCCTCTTTCACTCCTTAAAGTTGCTTGCCTTCCTTTTCGAGCCTGGTTTTTAGGCTGGCTGGGGCCTCTGATGGTGGGGGACGGGGAATACCCAAAACCAAGTTAACACCATCATAGATGAACCATTGCAGAGCGGTGAGTATACCAATCATAATGATACGTGGCGTCAAACCGTTCCACATGCCCATGAAGCCCAAAGCGCTGGCACCCTTGGATTGATTCAGTTTGTATACAACCACATCAGCGGAATGAGAGACAATAGCACAGTAAACACCGGCAATATAACCAGCAGCAAAGGTGACAACCAGCTGTTCGCCCTTGGTGCAGTCAGCACTACTCCGAGTGGAAGCCTTTGCACTGAACTTAGAAGAGCGGAACCTTCTTGCCCCGGCGGAACCAGATACCCTCGATAGCCCCCTCCAAAATGGCCCTCCTAGTTCCAACAATCACCTTCCCCTGAGGTGAAAGGGGAAATCAAGGAGCTGGTGATACCTAAGACCCCAGGCATTGACAACACGACAATGAAGCTCCTGCCAGACAAAGCCATATTGTTCTCCGTGCTTATCTTTAACGCGGCTCTGAGACTAAGCCATTTCCCCATCACCCTGGAAGAAAGCCAGCATAGTTCTCTTCCACAAGAATGGAAAACCACCCTCCTGCCTTGATTCCTAACTGCCGATTAGCCTACTATTCACCCTTGGAAAGATCGTCGAGCGCTGTATCCTTCGAAGAATGCTTGATGTTCGATCTATTCGAAAAGCCATACCCACGACTTCCAATTTGGTTTCCATGGAACTTCCGAACAATTACATCGAGTGGTCAACTACATCCTCGAAGGGTACGACGGGAAAGAGTACGTAGTGGCAGCTTTCCTTAACAACCAGCAGGCATGAAAGTCTACTCTCGAAGATTAAGAAACTACTTCCGCCCCAACTGTACCTGCTTATCAAGAGCTTCCTGACGGACAGAACTTTTGAGGTTGCGCAGGACAAGAACCATTCGAACTGGAGTACCGCTGGGTCTTACGCTATACTCCCTATTCACCCAAGATATGCCCAGAGACTGTAGCATTCTGCTTGAAAGCCCCAAAGATCTTCTAATCGCTACATTTGCTAACGACACGGCCATACTTGTCCGCAACAAATGCATATACTCAGCCACAGATGCCCTTCAGGAGTACCTGAATAGGTTTAGCAACTGGGCCGCTAGATGTAAAAAAAGTAAAGTAAAATCGGCTTGTCAAGATGACAACAGCCCCAAAGGGGCCAAAGCCGAGCCTCTCTCAATCTCTTGGCTTGTGAGCTTCTAATTTTAGCACAAGAGAAAGGGACCTACAGTTTAACGCCGAATCCGAACGGCAGTTTTTGAGAGGCTTTTCATGGCTAATTACTGCAATGCTGGCGCCAACAGCAAGAGGTGTGGCCGGGTGTAAAGTTTTATTCAAAGAAAGCGGGTTCGAACCCACGACCTCATGCTCAGCAGTCGCGCACACTAACCGCTGAGCCACTCCGGCCGCTAGATGGAACATTGCCATTTACACGGACAAGTGTGACTCCTGCTTGGGAGTATTCTTGCACGGTCAGCTTATGGAGCATAAAGCAGCCCATAAATACCTTGGGTTGACACTGGACAGAAGACTGACCTTTGGACACCATGTCAAGGCAACAGTTCAGGCAGTGGCTACCAAAGCACGACGCATGGGGTGGCTCCTGAACTCCAAAAGAAATACCAAAAAATTATCGAACTTTTCATCGAGAATACAAACAGCTGATTTTAACACTTGCTTTGTTTCAGAGATCTGCATCAGTCCACTGCAACTACTAGGGCACTGCATAAGTAAACTTGCTCAAACACTGCATCAATGTCGCACTGCAACTACTAGGACCCTTGGCACTCGTATATTTGTGTCTCCAACCATTACTCCACCTTTTAGATGCTCGTGAATGTCATCCTTAATCTTTTAACTACTCTTGGCATATTTGTGCTTTGCAAATGCAATGGCTGAAATACTCGCTCCACTTGCTACTAATACTTGTAAAAGCTCAGAAGGAAAATATCTAAGTGTTGATTGGGTGTCTCGATCTCTCTCTTGTCATTACAAGAACAACTCAGCGGCGTTTACAGCAGCAATGTTCTCGAAGAGCGAGGCCAAAAAGTGAGAGTGTATTGATGTGCGATATTAAAGCGACACAGTCCAGCTTTGAACTGCCCTCAACGACGGCTGGGCAGCGAATGAAGGCAAAGAGAGCTCTGCTTACGCTCATATGCCCGACTTCGCCATGCGCTCGGCTAGTGTGTCGGCCCCTCGGCCCTGGGGGCTATGGAGGAACTTTTACAAAAACAATGAGAGCGAAAGCAACAAAAAATTATACCTACCTAAATATTTGCAGTGTTTGTGCTGCAAGAGTGCGTTTGCCGCTCGAAAACAATCAACCATCGAAAACGCAGCCAAAACAAATACCACAAATCTGATTTCAGCTCACGCAGACACCCAGTTACAGAAATACTAGTACGAGTTGAGTGAATATATGAGCTGACTGCATATTTTAAGTGTCGAATCATACCGCATACTCTTTTACAACGTGTCAAGAAAACAGGCACTCTTGCAGATCTCTGCTTTGATTACCTAATCTGAAGCAATACGTAGGAACTCCATTAGAGTCAGGGCTGCAAACCCAACAGTTTATCTCCTTCAAATGTTTCTTCTTCTCAATTTGTAGTCTTTGCTTGCCCAATTTCGAAATACTTAAATTTTATACATTTTTTCCTAAACATGCCATACATAAGTGTAGATACATACTCGTAACACATGCCGACATACATAAATAAGTATGTAAATTGTGTCTCGTAGATAAGCAGGGCCAGTGCGTGTGTAACTAAATACAATGCAAATTTCTTTCCAACGTTTTTTTTTTGTTTCGACTAAATTACTTAAAAACAACAACAGCAACAAAAATTGAAATACATTATCGCACACACACATACACACACACACACACATGCAAATATACACCCCCGTGACGCTGCAGCGGCATAATTAATTAGTTGACGGGGCGCGTTCGAAGCTCGGAACTTGGACTCGGGTTTGGGTTCGGGGCTTTTGAGGTTTTAGGTTCGGGGCTGCTAATGAGCCCATATTGTGCGAAAAGACAACAACAGCAAAAATACTGTTAACACACACACACACACACACACAATGTGGCACGCGGTGTGGAATGGGGGGGCCAGAAGCGGCTCGCTATTAAAATGGATTCCCGCCGGACATCCTGACCATATTATATTACCAGCTGTTTGGCTGATGGACATGACCCAAAAAACAAAACAAAACGACAACAGCAACAACAAGCTGACCCATAAAAGACAATGTGCAGCAGGCGAAAGTGATGAAGACGAAGCCAAACCTTGGGCCGCGCCCTCAGCCATATCCACTGCATTAATATGATTAGCAGGGAGACAAAGGGAGAGCGAGAGCTAATGCCATTTCCTGGACACGGAAACGCGCCCAAAGTCGGTGGAAGGTCACACAGCCAGGAGAGTACAGGGAGTCCAGTTTAGCCATATGGTCGCACCGGTGGAAGTGCAGCCCACGTGCAACCGGAGAAACAAATATGAGAAATGTAAATTGTGTGCGCTCGCTTGTGTGGGTGGGCAGCGACGCCGCGGCGACGGAGCTGCGGAAGTGCAGCTAATGCCGAACGAGAGACGCCAACGTAGCTAACTGTCAACCCACCAACTGTGGTGTCTGGCGATCGTCAACGGATGATCATGATGATGATGATAATGGCTGGGGAATTGCAGTTAGTTGAAGAAAAGCAAAGCTTTTCAGTTGTTTTTCAAGTTGGAGTTAATTCCTTTTGGTTATGCTTACTTTTTGAAACTCAAAAATAGATTATTAACCTAAGTTCATTTCGTTCTTAAAGTAAAAACTAGCGCCTACAAATAGTTCTTAGCTAGCTGAGAACTAAATTTCTAGATTTAAGTACAACTCGAAATAGATACGACAAGAAATCCAAATCGATTTTACTTAAAGTCCAACTGATCTGAAAGCACAACAGTGTGGAAAAGCCGATGGCACTGGTTTCAGATCAAAGAAGCTTAATTTTAGTATTTTATTATAGGCTTAGATTGAGTATGTTTGCTTCCTATTTACGAAACAAAGGTCTTTATCCCAGCATAAGTACATATAGTACTTAAATTAGTCTAGAAGATGCTTATATTGAGCTCTAGAAGTTATTAAAATAAACCCAAATCGTGCTTAACATATGCAAACCTTTCTTCTAATCAAGAATTCGTATATCAAGCAACAATTTACAATCAAGGGATTTTAAAAATCGTTCTTGAATCTAGGACCTTGTACTTAAATCATGAATTTCGTATTAAGGGATTTTAAAAAAGTTCTTGAATTCAGAACTTCGTACTTAAATCTAGAGTTTTTGAATTTAGTCAAAGTGAATGTTAGCAGGCTCAATGTCGAGGTTTGATTATAGTTCAATTATCAACCAGAAAATTCAACAGAGAATACATTTGAACATGAACAGTAGCTGTGGCTGTGTAGACGGCCGTTTCGGCTGCCGCCATGGCAAAGCCTTCGTCAGTACACTTTCAGTTGCTGTCACACCAACAAGCCATTTGCAAATCCGATTTATACTACCCAGGCGGCGAATAAATTGTTGAGATTCTAAGGCACAAATTTCAGCAATTAAAAGAACTTAAGCCTTTTAGGGTTGCAGGTAGGGGTTGTGTCGTGTTTGGATATTTTTCGAGAATCGTCCAGAGTGGATAAGGTGCCACGATTTTGAATTTAGGGATTTTAAAACACATTTTTGAGTCAAGAATTTTGAACTTAAGTCAAATATTTCGAATTATGGGATTTTAAAAAACCTTCTTGAATCAAGAACTTTGAACTTAAATCAAATATTTCGAATTAAGGGTTCTTAAAAAACCTTTTTGAATCAAGAACTTCATGCATACATCCAGAACTTCGAATTAAGGGATTTTAAGAAACGTTTTTGAATTCAGAACTTCGTACTTAAATCAAGAATTTAGAATTAAGAGATTTTAAAAAACGTTAAAAGACTTTAAAAGACATTCTTGTATCCAGAACTTTGTACTTCAGTCAAGAACTTAGAACTAGGGGATTTTAAAACACATTCTTGAATCAAAAACTTCGTACTTAAATCAAGCATTGTGAATTAAGGAATTCTAAAAAACATTCTTGAATTAAGAACTTTGAACTTAAATCAAATATTTCGAAATAAGGGAAAAAACCTTCTTGAATCAAGAACTTCATACATACATCAAGAACTTCGAATTAAGGGATTTTAAAAAACGTTCTTGAATTCAGAACTTCGTACTTAAATCTAGAATTTCGAACTAAAGGACTTTAAAAGAAATTTTTGAATCCAGAAATTGTACTTAACTATCGAACTAAAGGAATTTGAAAGAATTCTTGAATCCAAAATTTTTTAACACATTCTTGAATCAAGAACTTCGTACTTAAATCCAGATTTTCGAATGAAGAGATTTTAAAAATCCTTTTTTAATCAAGAATTTTCTACTTAAATTTCGAATTAAGGGATTTTAAAAACCTTCTTGAATCAAGAACTTCATTCTTACATCAAGAACTTCGAATAATGGGATTTTAAATCCAGAGCTTTGTACTTAAGTCAAGAATTACGAATTAAGGGATTTTAAAGAACGTTCTTGAATTCACAAATTAGTACTTAAGTCTGGAATTTCGAATTAAGGGATTTTAAAACACATTCTTGAGTCAAGATCTTCGTACTTAAGTCAAGCATTTCGAATTAAGGCATTCTAAAAAACATTCTTGAATCAAAAACTTTGTACTTAAATCAAAAATATCGAGTTAAGGTATTTTTAAAAACCCTCTTTAATCAAGAACTTCATACTTACATTAAGTACTTCAAAATAAGAGATTTTAATAAAGGTTTTTGAATTCAGTATTTTTTACTTCAGCAAGAATTCGGAATTAAGGGATTTAAAAACACATTCTTGAGTCAAGAACTTTGTATTTAAATCTAGAATTTCGAATTAAAAGATTTTAATAAAACCATTTCAACTCAAATAATTCGTACTTCAATCATGAGTTTCGTTCCTAAATAAAAGATTATAAAACGAACCTTTTTTCAAATCTTAGATCAACAATTTCGTAGAATTTTCAGGCTTATAAAACTTTTGAAACGAAAAATTTTTGATTCAAGTACAAAGTTTCTTGACTTTTTCTCTCAGTGAATCACTTTTTAATCGATTCAAAGTATCCGTATAGCTGTTTTCTTGTTTCGCTGCTAATAATTTCTTTCTTTTAATCAACCATCACACAGATGACTCATTGCTCATCATCTTAAGACTTACCATCATCGCTGTCGCTTGCAGTTCTCATCTCCAAATTGATTTGTCTAGGCCATAAAAAAAGTACACTAAGCCATTCAATTTCCCTATGCAAATTGCCAGCGCTCACAAAATTCAATGGCTGGCATTTTGTTATTGTTTTCTGCTTTTTATTTTTTTTTTTCGGCTGCCGTTGCTCTTAGACCTTGAACAAGGTGAAGTTGATTGCTGCTGAGTTGTTGTTGCTGTTGTTGCTGCTGTTGCCTGGCGTTTTGAAGTTCAAAGTTAATTTGCGCCAAAGCCAACAAAGCGAAGGAAAAACGATTCGAGTCGTCGTCGTCGGCGTCGTGGCATAAACAATGCAAAGATTGAGATACAAAAACAAGAAATCCAAATTGCTAAAAGAAATTCACACCTTCTAACATGTGGTGCATGGGGGTTGGGGGGAGATCTATGCAAATTTTCACACCCATGTTAGATAACCGAGAGATACTTTCGCTGATTTTCCAGCAGTGACGCAGATGCAAACACCGACAAACACTTCCGCACAGTGGAAATATATAAGGGGCATTGGTTTCGTAGGGGGAAAAAGTCAGCCACGGGGCAGCAGTACAGGAGATTCTAGTTCAATGCAAAGTGGGTGAGAGATCATTAACACCCAACATACCTATAGAAGGTGGCAAGTTTATACGTTTAGGATTCATATATATTAATCGATGTTATAACTGAATTGGACAAGATGAGTGTACACGTTCAGCTGAAGGTCGAAACCTAAAACCTCACTACATTTTAGATACTAACAGGAAAAATTGGTTTATATTGATCAGGAACATTGGGATATAGACCATTAAATGTGATATAGCTGTTGCAAGAAAAAGAATTCAATTGCTTTTTCGTTCAAATGAATTGAAATTATCTTGTGGGTCTTCCCAAGTCTTGAATTTAAGTTGAGTACATCTTAAAAGTTTTAAATGTGTCTCTCTGATTTTCATTTCATCTTATTTATCTTCTTTTCCTTGCTTCATTCGTGTTAACATCCAGTAATACTTTGAAAGCGCTAGTACATATCAAAACAATGAATCATTCGTCTACTGTTCTTTATAGTTTTCTCTTAACTTCTTCTAGTTCTGCTTTATCCATTCCTTTTTTTCTCCTTCTCTTATCTTTCTTCTTGCTAGCCTTATTCTTAATTTCATTAATCACTCTTCCTTTTAATGTTTCTTCGTTCAGTCCTCCATTCCCTTTCATTTCTTTAATTTTTCAAACATTCTTTCTTGTTCCTTCCTACTCTGTTTCCTTCTACCCTAAGTGTTCTTTTCTCTATTCTTCCTTTTCAGTCCTTAATGTTTCAATCCTTTTAATGTTCGTTTTCCTTGCTTGCTTTGTCTTTCCTTCCTCTTTCTTAATCAATATATTTTCTAATCTCTTTTTTTATAATCCTCGTTTAAATATTGCTTCTTATGGCCTCCTTTTCATTTGAAACTCTATTTACGTTTGTGAATTTTGTATGAGGTCTTCATTTTTCTTTCCCCCTCCCTTTTTTGTTCATCTATAATCACTTATTTTATTCTTTACTCCTTTTTTCTTTGTTACCTTATTATTAGGCATGTTCTCGTTTCCAAATTCGATTGATTGGAATTGCTAAGGGTTGCAATTTCCAAGAATTGAAGTTTTCGGTTGAAACGAGTTAAAATCAAAGCTCGCAAATAAGTGTTAACACCAGCCTCAGCCGCTTACTGAGCAGAACACTTTTTCTCTCCCCTCCTGTGTTACATGTTTTCGGTTGAGCAAAACAGACGAGTCGGTCGCCAACAACCACTAACAGAAACACTTATGAGTGAGCGCTCACCAAACAACTGTCTGCAAATGAGCAGAACACAATAAGTGTCTGCGAAAAGTTTTTTTTTTGTGTTCGTGTGGCAGGCGATGGGCTTATGTAAAAGGTGGGCCAAAAGAAGTCACCCTATTGGAAGATGCTCTTATTTTTACAAATAGCCGCCAAAATATAAAGAGGTAAATATTATATATATTCTACATCTGTCTAGTCCACAATTGTCGAAACAGATCTGACTTCGGCGGCTGTTGACTATAAATTAAATTGAAATTTTCTTTATTAAGTTTGATAGGTTAAAAATGTTTCAAAAACACTTTCAATTCACAACACTCATGCAAAGTTAGTATTCAAAGATTGTTTTCAAAGACACTCACACGGGCGCAAAACTAACAACCACGCATACATACGCAAAAGACACTTTAGAAGTTTGCTCTCGACAAAACGGTTAGTGAATGAGATGGGAGAAACAGAATCGAAAAAGGTGCTCTTTCCCTGAGAGCAATAGAATTGAGCAAAAACAGAACTGAAAGTGTCTAACCAAACAGTTTTTTACCGACACGCTGAAAGTGTTGAGAGTTATTTGCGAGCTCAGGTTGAAATCAAAAGTGTCAAATGAAAACCAATCCTACTTCTTACTTCTAACTTCTTACTTGTTACTTCTTACTTCTTACTTCTTACTTGTTACTTCTTACTTCTTACTTCTTACTTCTTACTTCTTACTTCTTACTTCTTACTTCTTACTTCTTACTTCTTACTTCTTACTTCTTACTTCTTACTTCTTACTTCTTACTTCTTACTTCTTACTTCTTACTTCTTACTTCTTACTTCTTACTTCTTACTTCTTACTTCTTTTCCTTCATCAAAGCATTTTCCCTTCCGTGTTGCTTTTGTGCCCCCTTCCCTTCCTTCCTCCACAAGCCTCTCTCTCATAATAAAGTCATACACATAAAGTACAAGTACTTTTTGGTCTCCACATCGACCATAACTAACGCATTGTCTGGTCGCATTGTTGTTGTTGCTTTTTTATGATTACTCTTCGTATTGTTCGCACTGTCAAGTGCTTTTCATTTGGCTCGATTCTGTGTTGTTGTTTTATTTATTTATTTTTTTTACCACATTTTTACGATTGTTTTATTTTCAGTCCCCCCTCACACTCCTCCTCCTCCAGTTCGTTAAATGTTTGTTTTGCATTTGCAAATTATTTTCTTTTGTGGCTTGTTATACCCATTTTGTTAGCCTCAATTTTCAAATCGGATGTGTGTCTGTCGGTCTGTCTGTCTGTATGTTTGTGTATCGCTTGCATTGTCCACTTTAATTTGCAACTGAAAAGCGGCGACATTGAAACGTGTAAAGAGAGGGGCCTGCCACGCCCCAGTGGCTTGTGGCTTGTGCCCGGTGGCCACATTTCAATTACAGGCAGGCGAGTTAATCAATCAATCAATTACTGTAATAATGACGAGCGCGATTCGTGTGATCGTCCGCCCACCACAAGAATTCATCCAAGAATTTATGCACAAAGTGTGCCAGTTGAGGATTGTTTCTCGAACTTTTTTCTTGCTGTTTTTTCTGAATAGAATGTAAAACACAATTTATTGTCAAACACATTTACATATTTTGCATGGCATTTTATGAGTTTTCAAATGGATTCCCAGGTGAAGATAAAAGAACGGGTGAAATTTATGGCGCTCTTTATTCAGCAACTAAATTTATGCGTCGACATTTGTTTGGACGTGTACAATATATACACTAATTATGTAAGTTTTGTCTTCAAATTTATTTTAGAATCATTTTTTGTTTCCATTTTGCAATCGTATATCAAAAATTGTTTACAAATTGCTTTATAATAATAACTAGAAGTGGGCAAGACAGCGGCGGGGGGGAAGGTCTTAATTAGCATAGCAGAAAAATAAAAACAAAAACCCCAAAAAACTAAATAAATACTTGTAGAAAAAACTGCGGAGAAACTAGTTTCAAATTAATGAATGGGAAGTTGCTGCTAATGCAAAGTAAATGGAGATGGAGAATATGGCAAATGGAAATGCCAATGAACCAAAGAGGCCAAATCGCTGTTGCTGGCTCTTTTTTTCTGTTTTTTGCTTCTTTATTTCTATTTTTATTTGCTTTGAATAATTTATGAATATTTGTGTTTGTGCCATTTGGCAAAAAGGAAGAAAGGCAAAGCCAGAAACTGAATTATGGCCAATGGCCATTTGAAAGTCGGCAATCGGAAATACGAGTACATAATGCAAACGAATCGGTCAGCGTGTCGTAAATGTGACTAATGGAAAAACTTCCCACTCCCACAAAAACACACACACACACACACTCACACATACAGTGGACACCCACAGACAACAAAAGTAACAAAGTGTAACGAAGTTATAAATCCAAAAAAAGTTTGACGCCCACGTCAAGGCCACAGCTAATTTGCATATCTCAACTGAAACAACTCAAACAACGAGAAACGGAGAAATAAAACACGAAACCGCCGTCTCAGAATATAACTAAAGTGAATTTTGTATATTTACTGTACATAATGTGTGGCGATACGCTTCGAAAGCATTAACACACTTGCACGATTGTGTGCAAAGTATTCACAATTGATGCGTTTATGCGTGTCGAATATCGGGGATTAGAAACGGAAATGAAAAAAGTTTTGAAATTATTACACAAATTATGAAGAATTTTTGTACAAAGATGCAAAGATACTTGGATGCAGGACTTATGGAGCTCAAGGAAAAGAAGAATGGAAACCAATCCCCGAAAGAAGACGCACTTGTACCCTTTTAGTAGTGGCGCTTAAAGCTGCAAATGCAAACGTACAAAAACTACATCAACAAAGAGCTCATTTTTCTCACCCTGCCAAATGAAGAGAGCCGAATAATGTGCTTGTGTTGGTGAGCACAAGACAACCGGTATCGAGAACGGATCCGTTTTCGACATTTTCTCGAAGGTTTCTCTCACAAAACTATCGAGAATGTGTTCCGTTCTCGGTCCGAAAAAGTATTACCTGTCGCTCAGTTTGTGGCAGCAAAGCATAAGTTCTCGATATCCGTTTTCGGATCCGTTCTCGACACTTTCTCGATAGCGAAAACGGAGCGAAAACTAATCCGTTTCCAATACGTTTTCGCTATCGAGAAAGTGTCGAGAACGGATCCGAAAACGTGTTGCAAACGTTTAGTTTCGCAAAAGTTGAAAAAAGTTGCTGCTGCTCCCCCACACACCCCCACAACCAAGCCGCCCCCCACCACCTCCTTTCCCCTCATACTTTTGCTGTGATAATTTTTTTAAATACAATTTTTTTTTTTATTATTATTTCTTTTTTTTTACTTACCCTTAATGGGACTCGAACTCAGGACCTCGGGACTCTAACACGAACGACGGACACCTTAACGCTCACCGATACAACAGAGTCGCGCGAGACGGTGGCGAAATGACAGTAAAGAATGCAATCAAGACCGGTGGTAGAATGGCAAGACATTTGCCGTGCAGCCGCGAGGTCGTGAGTTCGAATCCTATTCAAGGCATTGAAATTAAAATTAGTTTGACTTTCTCTTTTTTTTTTTTTTTTTAGTTTTTGTTGTTTTTAAAATTTTCTATATTTTTCCCATATTTTTTACAATGCTCTGTGGTCTCAAATACGTTTTTTTGTCAAACGCGAAGCTCGTTACTGCAAGCATCTTTCCTAAAATTTACGATATTATTTTCTTGTTTTTAGGTAAAGACGAGTGCATCGTTTTTTTGCATACTTTTAGGTAAAGACGAGTGTTTTGCCTCTGACTTTCTGTACATTTTTCTTTTTCCTTTGTTTCTCTTCTTTGCTGCTGTCACAAATAGAGAAAAAATAGCTTACTAAACTATCGTAATTCTCGTAGGTCCGGATACTTACGAGATATTGTAGGGTGGGAGACTGCAGTCTATTTACTTGCTTTCAGGGGTGCATTCTTTGCGGAGCTCCGGTTCACGGGCCCAAAAATCTTAGGTTTGAGATTTCTGTGTAAGGGTTTTGGCTTGAAGCTTGGTTCGGTTCACGATTTACCCAAATTAACATCGCTCAATATCGTAAAAGAAATACCTTTTCAACATTGATTGGGGTCGTTCTTCATTTAGAAGATTCGAAGGCTCAAAAAACATAACTTAAGTTAAAAAAATCAGAGGAAAGTTAACTTCAGCTAGTTAACTTGCAGCCTTCATTGAACGATTTCTATCTAAGACTTCTTTTCAGACCTTTCTTTTCTAAGGAAGATATACTTTATAAATGCCCGACTTTGACCAATCTTAGTGGAATCATGGAAAAGCATAACAAACTAACATATACGAAATTTGCAGGCGATTTCATTTAAAACAAAAAAGTTTCTCACAAGAACTTCTTTCGATTTTGACATAACCTTGTAGAATTGGGTAAAAGTATACATAATAAGTATATGACAGTGATAAGGATGTTTCCATTCAAAAAATAAAGGTGTGAGTGTGGCTAACACTCACGGGGTCTTGATGTAAAACATGTTGTATACGATATGCTCTTGCTTTATACTCCATATTCAGAACTCGATACTCGGTAATCGATAATAGTACTCGATTCTAACTATTTGATACTCAATTCTCGATATTAAGTACTTGATACCAAGCTCTCGATACTTGGTACTCAATTCTAAGTATTCGATACTAAGTAATCGATATTAATAACTCGATACTAAGTATTTGATACTTAGTACTCGATTCTAAGTACTCGATACTTATTACTCAATACCAAACACTCGATACTCAGTACCCGATTCTAAGTATTCGATACTTAGTACTCGTTACGAAGCACTCGACACTAAGTACTCGATACTTATTATTCGATACCAAGCACTCGATGCTCCGTACTCGATTCTAAGTATTGGATACTAAGTATTAGAGAGTAGTATTCGGTACTTAGGACTCGATTCTAAAAATTCGGTTCTAAGTACTCGATCCATTTACCGAAGTGAAACGATCCAAATGAGCTGGATTTGGAGTTTTTTCCAAAGTAGATTGTAAGCTGTTGTAAAAAGAAGCCTTGTCGGTGCTTAGAACTGATTTTAACATACTCGAAAGTTGCCGAAAATGTTCTTTACTTTTAAGCTGATTCTTGTGTTCTAGTTCCGATTGCAAATCTTTAAGAATCTACTGAAAGTTTAGAAGGTATCGAAGGTTCTAAGTTACTAAGTTCTTTTTCTAAGGCCGAAGAAAGCCCTTCCAAACGATTATTATATCTTTTCGAGACTTTTTAAGTTGTTGAACAATAGTAAAGCTCACTTAAAGAGACTTTTTCTACACCTCAACATCAGCTGAGGAGCTGATATCAAAATTTTTCGAAAAAAACTTTATTTATGTTGGAAATCCCAGACAATCTAGCTTTAAAGGGTACCAACCATTAGAATAAATAAAAGTTCTCATAAAACCTTTTCCCCACCAACCCACTGCCCCTTTAATGAATCAAGGTCCTTCGAGCCGGATATAGTAATCTTTTGAAACAAAGCATTTTTCATGGTAAGTTGTGTCAGAGAACAAAATAACGCAAAGAAACCAACTTGGGGTTGTTCTTGGCCCTTCGAGCCGGATAATCCCAACTTGGTATGATTATTGTTTTAAAATTATATACTACAAAATGTATCGAGCGTTGTTGGGCCATAGATACTCAGTGTTCTGTGCGTTTGTTTGTGTTTGTTTTTGTCTCGATTCTAAGTAATCGATATAAAGTACTCGATACTCAGTATTTGATACTTATTACTCGATTCTAAGTACTCGATACTTATTACTCAATACCAAGAACTCGATACTCAGTAACCGATTCTAAGTTCTCGATACTTATTATTCGATACCAAGCACTCGATACCAAGTACTCGATACCAAGTACTCGATACCAAGTATTCTATACTCCGTACTCAATTCTAAGTATTGGATACTACGTATTAGGTTGGGTGTGTGATTGTGCCTGGCCGACCAACTGATATTGCACCCGATCCGGCCGGTTCCCACAAATGTCCAGCGTATATGTATCAAAAGACTTCGTGCAAGGTTTGGTGAAGATAGCTTTCAAAGTGACTGAGGAGTTAGCATAGAAACAGCTCGTCATGCTGATCAAGAATTTATATACATACTTTATGTGGTCGAAGATGCTTCAAACTGACAATTTTAAAATACCCTCTTCAAGGGTATATTGAAGTTCATACAAGAGAAGCTGGAAAACGATGTGGTCAAACTGAAGCATATACCAACTGGAGAAATGGTAGCTGATGCCCTGAATAAAGCAGTTCAAGTATCTAAAATTAGTTTAACCAACACGAAGTTAGGTATAAGTTAGAATTTTATCACTAGAACTTTATCTTAAATTTGAACTGAATTTGTAAATGTAACGAACAATCTGGCATCACTTGAAATATCTCTTGTATCTCATTAAATAAGTCACCATATTACCTTATTTACTTCAACGCAAACCCCACAGAATGGTTTCTTTGCGTTATTTATTCTCTCATTTAACTAAATACGAAAAACGCATTGTTTCAAAAGATTACTTTATCTGGCTCGAAGGGCCATGAACAATTATATATTAAACAAAATTCCACAGGACGATTGCTTTGCGTACTCTGTTGCACTCAAAAAACTATACCCGGAAAAATGATTTGTTTCAAAAGATTACTTAGTCCGGCTCGAAGGGCCAAGAACAACCACATTTTGGTTTCTTTTCGTTATTTTGTTTCTCTGACACAACTTACCACGAAAAAATGCTTCGTTTCAAAAGATTACTTCATCCGGCTCGAAGGGCCAAGAACAATCCCAAGTTGGTTTCTTAGCGTTATTTTGTTCTCTGACACAACTTACCATGAAAAATGCTTTGTTATATCCGGCTCGAAGGACCTTGATTCATTAAAGGGGCAGTGGGTTGGTGGGGAAAAGGTTTTATGAGAACTTTTATTTATTCTAATGGTTGGTACCCTTTAAAGCTAGATTGTATGCGATTTCCAACATAAGCAAAGTTTTTTCGAAAAATTTTGATATCAGCTCCTCAGCTGATGTTGAGGTGTAGAAAAAGTCTCTTTAAGTGAGCTTTAATATTGTTCAACATCTTAAAAAGTCTCGAAAAGATATAATAATCGTTTGGAAGGGCTTTCTTTGGCCATAGAAAAAGGGTTTACATGCCTAAAAGTGGAGTTATTTGTAAGAACTAAGTAACTTAGAACCACGGATCGAACCAAAACCAGTTCAAAAGGTTCGATACCTTCTAAATTTTTAGTAGATTCTTAAAGATTTGCAATCGGAATTACAACACAAGAATCAGCTTAAAAGTAAAGAACATTTTCGGCAATTTTCGAGTATGTTAAAATCAGTTCTAAGCACCGACAAGGCTTCTTTTTACATCAGCTTACAATCTACTTTGGAAAAAACTCCAAATCCAGCTCATTTGGATCGTTTCACTTCGGTAAATGGATGCCCCTGCCTTATAAGCCAAACCTTTTCCAAAAAAAAAAAAAAAACACAAAATATATAAAAAATGTTAAACACAAAATGCTAATGCGCATCTGGCTTTAATTTATGGCCCAACAACGCCCGACACATTTTGTAGTATATAATTTTAAAACAATAATCATACCAAGTTGGGGGGCGGGGCGGGTTCTGGAAACTGACCGACTGGCTGGCCTCCTCAGTTACAACATTTTTTGTGTTTTTTGGCTTTTTGTGTGTTGATTTTTATTTTAGCGGCGTCTAATGCTTCCGGTTTAATTAGGCTTTGAGTGTGCGTGTGTGTGTGTGTGTGCTGGCTGCTTTACCACTCCCCAGATGTGTGTTGTAAGTTGAAGGCCTTTTCTTACGATAAGATATGGCCATATAAGTATGTTCATATTGATTGCCGGGATTGCAAAGTACAGCCGAGACCATTAAAAAGCCATTACAGTCAGAGTCAGAGTTAATAATTGCATTTGGCATCAGACGGGAAGTTCATGCCCAAAAGTTGTCGCTGTCTACCGTTTTGGATTTCCGCCACAAGTCGTCTACGATCACTTAAAGGGCCTCTGGATTGACTTGTACTCGCTATTTGCCCATTGATAATGAACGTCAATTATCGTGTGTCCGTTTGTTTGCCGTTGGCTTGGGTGGGGTGGCCAACACCGACAGGCGCCCCACCAACAAGCCAAGAGACAACTCAGTTGGCCAAGTGACCGTGACTCAGTTGGTTAGGTGAGCAATTGATAAATATTTGTTGACTTGATGCATTTTTTTTTTTTGGGACACCTTTCCTTGTACATCATCTTGACTAATGCAATGTCAAGTAAATTTGTACTAAGCTGACTGACTGACTGACTGACTGACTGACCCTGAGGACTAGCTAAGTGCACAGAGGTATGTGGGGTATGTAAGTCGGTGTGAATGAGTAAGTGAATGGAGTGGAGGCTCATTTGCATAAGCAAGGCAAAAGAGTTGACGATGCCAGTCGAGCATTGTGAAGTAGCTTCTCAAATAAAACCCAAAGCTTTTCTAAGACAATACTTTCAAGAACGAAGATGTTGAGTAACTTGCAGGGTAATAGGCTGAGGTTTTTGAAATAACAAATTATCGATAAACTATCGCCTGACACATATGCTCGATAAGATTATTTATGATCTTTTGACGATCTTTTTATTTAAATGTTACTGTGACACACTTTCTGCTACTACTTCCTGCTCAGTAAAAGAAGGCCTACAACACTCGGTAACTCCTTTTAAAAGCAGCATTTCATTGGCATATTCTCTGAATGTATTGAATGACGATGTTCTTTAAGTTTTTGTTTCTTTATCATAGTGTTGGACAAGTGAACATGTTAACCTTCTTTAATCGTTCTCTTTGTTCAGTGACTCTTGCTTAGTGACTCATTTTCAGTAACTCTTCTACAGTGACTTTTCTACAGTGACTCTTCTACAGTGACTCTTCTACAGTGGCTCTTCTACAGTGACTCTTCTACAGTGACTCTTCTACAGTGACTCTTCTACAGTGACTCTTCTACAGTGACTCTTCTACAGTGACTCTTCTACAGTGACTCTTCTACAGTGACTCTTCTACAGTGACCCTTGTGCAGAGACTCTTCTACAGTGATCCTCCTACAGTACCTCTTCTACAGTGACTCTTCTAAAGTGACTCTTCTAAAGTGACTCTTCTACAGTGACTCTTCTACAGTGACTCTTCTACAGTGACTCTTCTACAGTGACTCTTCTACAGTGACTCTTCTACAGTGACTCTTCTAAAGTGACTCTTCTAAAGTGACTCTTCTAAAGTGACTCTTCTACAGTGACTCTTCTACAGTGACTCTTCTACAGTGACTCTTCTACAGTGACTCTTCTACAGTGACTTTAAGTGACTCTTTTTTAAGTGACTCTTCTAAAGTGACTCTTCTACAGTAACTCTTCTACAGTGACTCTTCTACAGTGACTCTTCTACTCTTCTACAGTGACTCTTCTACAGTTACTCTTCTACAGTGACTCTTCTACAGTGACTCTTTTACTGTGACCCTTGTGGAGTGATCCTTCGAGCCGGATGAAGTAATCTTGTGAAACAACCCATTTTGGCTCTGCAGTGCATAAAGAAGAAATGAAACTTTGTTCGTCGTTTTCTTTATGTAATTGGTTTACTTTGACTGGTTTTTGCGCACCTTTGTTTCGCATGCAATTTCCAATTGCACCGGGGCCCCTTCTTACACTTTAAGTGTGATTTATAGAACGTTCAAAGATCGTCGGATGCCCCACAAAAGGTCACATTCTTCTATTCTAATTGACGAACATAGCGCACGGCCAAACAGTGGGTCAAGTCCCTCTGCACCACATTCCGCTCTCTCCTGGCGCTCTGCCAATCAATTCATTTACGTTGTGCGCTTGATTGGCCAACCAGCCAACCCCAATCCCCTGCCCCACTCCCTCCCACCCCCCTCCTAGAAACATCATCTAGATTAATGAAATTAGACAATCAACATCAACGTCTCGAGTGGACGAAAAAAAAATTAAAATCACTTAATTAAATAATTTTTAATGTGCTTCGCGTTTTTGTGTGCGTTTAATTGTTGAGTTTCCGAAATTGAATTTTTGTACGTTTCGCAGTTTGTGGAGCAGCTGTCGTTTCGTTAATTGCACAAAGAATGGTCATTAAAATTCATACATAACAAGTGGCTGGCTATATCTTTCGACAGAACCTCTCGCGTATTCAAATTGCTATCTTTAAAGTAAGACAAACACTTGCAGTATTATAAATCTGATGAGGCCTGATGAGGCTCATAAAAAACACAACAAAGTCAGTTTCAGTTAATTATAGAAATCGCTGGGCAACAACAATAATTGCAAATTAGCAACACGTTGAAATGTAAATGTTTTTATTGGCAATCAGTCAACAGTACAAAGTCAAAAGACACCATTCAAATTGGGTTTCAATTTGCCTTTTTTTCGATTTCTTTGTGTAAATTTTGGGTTTGTTTACTTGTTGAATTTTACTTTAATTGACTCTTGTTTGTCGAAACCGTTGTTCAATGCTGTTGCACCTGCAATTTAGTTCAATTTTGAAACAAATTTTGTCATTTTGTAGTCCCATGTGTTGATTGGGAACAGAGACGCCCTCACTGCTTAAATTCATCTTGAATTTCCTTTCAGTTTTGATCAAATTTGAGTTCAATTTAGCCTCTAAGTTGCTTTCATGAAGCAATAAGCAGAAAGCGGCCTATTTAGCTCTTTTAGATCAAATTCATATTCAATTTAAATGCTGTTTTGTTTCAATTTTCATTCAATTAAAATTCAACTTTGCATCTAAATCGCTTTTCTGCTACTTTGGGAAAGAAGTGACCTTTTAAGCCACCTTAACTCAGATTTAGCTTCAACTGTATTTCAGTTTTGTTTCAATTTTCATTCAACTTAAGTTCAACTTGTGATCTTTTGAGATCTCTAAGCTCAAATTTATGTTCAATTTCATGTCAGTTTTTTTTTTTTAATTTTCATTTAATTTAAATACCATTTTGCCTCTAATAAGCCATCTTAGCTTAGATGCATCTTTAATTTCATTTCATTTTGATTCAATTTGAATTCAACATTTCCTCTAAATCGCAATGGGCAGTGGATCATATTCAACTGCAATTCAGTTTTGTTTCAATTTTCATTCAATTAAGAGTTCAAAATCCGTTCATACTTAAAATTCCAGTCCACGCGTTTGATTTTAATTGATTATCCTACTTAATTCTAAATTTAATAAATCTTCAACTGTACATTTCAATTTTTTATTCAGTTTTGTTTCAATTTTGATTTAATTTTAATTCAACTTTGCCCCTAAATCGGTTTTATGCAGGAAATTTATGTTCAATTTCATGTCAGTTTTGTTTCAATTTAAATTCAACTTTACCCCTAAATCGATTTAATGCAGCTTAGAGCAAGTATTAGCCTTTTAAGCCATCTAAGCTTAGATTCATTTTAAATTTTATTTCAGTTTTGTTTCAATTTAAATTCAACTTTACCTTAAATGCAGCGTTGGGAAAGAAGTGGCCTTTTAAGTCATCTGAGCTCACATTCATCTTCAGTTTAATTTTAGTTTTGTTTCAATTTTAATTTAACTTTGCTTCTAAGTCGCTTTACTGTGGTGTTGAGCAAATACTGGACTTTTTGTCCCTCTTAGCTCAAATAACTCTTCAATTTTACTTCAGTTTTGTTTCAATTTTCATTCAATTTTAATTTAACTTTGCCTCCAAATCGATTTACTGTGGTGTTGAGCAGGTACTGGACTTTTTGTCCCTCTTAGCTCAAATAACTCTTCAATTTTACTTCAGTTTTGTTTCAATTTTCATTCAATTTTAATTTAACTTTGCCTCCAAATCGCTTTACTGTGGTGTTGAGCAGGTACTGGACTTTTTGTCCCTCTTAGCTCAAATAACTCTTCAATTTTACTTCAGTTTTGTTTCAATTTGCATTCAATTTTAATTTAACTTTGCCTCCAAATCGCTTTAGGGGTTGAGCAGGTACTGGATTTTGTCCTCTTAGCTCAAATAACTCTTCAATTTTACTTCAGTTTTGTTTAAATTTTCATTCAATTTTAACTCAACTTTGCCCTTAAATCGCTTTAATTCGGCTATGCGACAGTAGTGGCATTTTAAGCCCTCTTAGCTCATATCTGCTATATTTCTTACTACCATTTCAATTTGTATTCTAAATTGATTCAATTTCCCTTTACTTTCGAACCTTATTCAATAATTTATCAATTTCCTTGATAGCATCGATCAGCGTATCTTTCAGCAGCATTTCAAGTTGCTTGCTGCCTTTACTTTTTTTTAGCATCTCTCTAAACAGATACAACCAAATTGCCGTTAATTGCAACTAATTGGGATTTTTGCACATTTCAATGCGAAAATTCGCACAAAATAACCGAAACCCAAAGGCAAAGTCATATGGCAGCCAGGGCTCTCTTCAAGCAAAATGCAATTTTCGCTGTAAATACAATCGATGCAAATTAAGTAGCCATTTGGGTGGAATACTAAGTTAAACACACAAGCCAAAATTCTGGCCACAAAAGCCAAATAAACAAAACGTCTTCATCAATGTCTTGGGCCCCCGCATTCATTTGGACCCCTCGCTTAAGCCAAATTAATGGACAGCCTGTCCGCTGGTCGCTTAGTTGCTGATTCCTCTGTTGTGTTTGGGTTTCGGTGTCGGTTTTGGTTTTGGTTTTGGCTCTGGTTTTTGGGGTTTGTTTTTATATGTGTGCCTAAAAAATTGGCGCTACCTACGCGCATTTGTTTTTAGCGTCTTGACTTGCGATGAATCATTCGTCGTTGTCCGTCCGCTGAATTCGGCAACGCGCGGGAGAGTGATAGAGAGAGAGAGAGGGGGGTGGCCGAGGTGAGGGTGAGGGTGCTTAATCAATAATCATCAATCGTCTTTACATACAGTAAATACTCGCGCAGTACGGGTATGTACATACATACATAATGGATGACCATAAGCTGCAATTATTGATGGGTACAACGCACAGCCTCAGTTTTCAGCTTGAGCTTCAGCCTTGTCAGCTAGCTTAGATTTCACAAACACACACACACACACACACACATACAAATATGTTGTTTATACATTACGCTAATCAATGCTAATAGTTTTCCCCACTTGTTGTTTATCTTTACAGCTCAAAAACCGTTTGTGCATTTAATGGTAAGTCAAAGGGCAAGGCCGTTATTCAATACAAAAATTTGTTAAGATTTCCGTTTTAGTTTTAAGCAAAGAATGAATTTCCTTTCAATTTTCATTCAATTTGCTTTCAATTTTTGCTTTGTTTCTTTGTTTCCAAAGGTATTTTTATTTGAATTAGTTATAATATTATCACTTGACTTATTTATTTATTTTTGTTCAACTTTACTTTCAATTCAATTCTATTTTTCAATTTTCAATTCAATTCTAAGATTTATATTTTTCCTTTAAATTGTCGGTTTAAGCTTTTGAGTTTTTAATTTTTTGTGCTTAACTATCCTTTCAATCTGTTTTCAATTTTAAACTGAATTCATCTCTTTTTGTAATTTGTTTCTAGAAATTGATTTATGTATGATATTAAAACTCTTTTAGAATTTTTGGTTTCAATATTTGTATTCAACTTTCCTTTCGATTCGCTTTCAATTTCAACCCCATCTGCCATGTTTAACGGGATTGTATTTTATAAAGTCTTACACGATTTTCTAATTTATTTATGTTCAACAATTGCAATTTCAATTCAATTCCATATTTATTCTTGTTTTTTAAACTTACTTACAATTGCCGCTGTCAATCTGTATTCAACTTTTCTTTCAGTTTGTTTAAAACAAGATTTCGTTTTATATCAACTAAATTCCCTTTTAACTTTCAATCAATCTGCTACAGTTACATATGTTCAACTTGACTTCAATTTGTTTTCAATTTCAGTCTATTTAGTCTAATTCAATTGACTCCCTTTTGTATGTAGTTTTTGATCTTTTCCAAATAGTTAAAGCTTATGTAAGCTAAATTCCCTTCCGATTTCCAGTAAATCTGATTACAATTTGCCATTTATAATCAATTTGAAGTAAAATTGCTTTCAGTTTTACTTTCAACTTGATCTGATTTCTTAAATTTAATGAAATAAACTTGATTTCCTGCTTTCAATTTCCATTTCAACTTGCATTTACCACAATTTCGCTCTGTTTATGCCCATCGGCTATTGCTCCCTGGTAATTTTTGGCTTTCTCAATGTAAACAAAAAACCCACAGTAAATGGCTTTTACGCTAAATATAGAACATATGTATGCATGTATGTTAACCCGCCCAGCTTCCTGTAAAAAATATTGCGCATACGCCGCGACACGCACAAGTCAAACGAAATCAATCAAAGACCACAAATTTTCAACACGCAATCAATTCATGACCCAACAAGGCATCTGCGTCACAAGGTGCGGCGCTTATATTTCGTCGGGTTTGGGTCTCCTCGAGACAATTGGGCGCCAGGCGAAGCGACGCTTTGCCCTTGGGCTGGCAAATCAATCAAGGAGCACGGAACCGATGCTGGCACGTTACGCACCATTTAACCGGACGACTGACTGCCAATTTGCAACTCCCATTCCCTATGTGCTGTGTTCACTCAATTATCATAATTGCGCGCCCTTCTCACACGTCCTGGGCGACCAAGAAGGCCAAACCAAGTTGAAATGATAATGTCGGCGCCAGCAGTTGTGTGTTCCTATTAACGAGGTCCCTCTTACCATTGTTCCGGGTCCGGTTAAACACACCCAAGCACAAAATGGACGCCTTCGTGTGCGGACATGTCCATGTAGTGGTTGCCTGACACGCACAATTAAGTGCCCACCCTCGACGCACACACACAAACACACGCTCATTGTGGCGCCCAACGTGGGGGGACTGGCTCAAGGATAATGTTGGCGTCGCCGCGTTTTCTTTTCGAAATCAAATCAAATAAAATGAAATTTACTACGCTCACGCACGCTTCCCGTTCTCTCTATCTATCTCGCTGCCGCTGTCGTCGTGGCTCGTTTTCATTTGGATTTTTCGACTCTTTCGACTATTTTTATTTCTATTTAACATTTTCATTTCCGTTTCGCCTTAATGCACTTGACCTTCAGCCGGCATAGACTACTTGGTAAGCATTTCGTAGTGAATTGGAATCTCTTGAGTCTCAGAATTATTGCCAGTATCTGTATGGTACAGCAGCAGCAGCAGCCGAGCAACTTGAGTGAAAATAATTTTTTTTGACAGCAGACTTTTATTTCAAAAGTTTTGTTTGAAATTTAATTTCAGTTTTCGGTTTACACATTTCTTCTCACACTTTACATATTAATAGTTTATGGTACGTGGAATTTTAGTCGAATTTCGGAAAGATTGACGAGAGATTTCATTCACATTCTTTCAATTTCATTTACCAAGAGTAAGCAGAAATTGTCTCGTTTTTCATTCCATTTCAATTATAATTTTATAAATGTATATTCTATTCTATTTGCATTTTGTTTCAATTTTCTGAAGCTTAGTTGAAATTGAAACAAGATTTAGTAAATTATATTTTGGATATTCCCATGTGTTCCTCAAATCACTTCAAAAAACGACATTTGAAGAACACGTGGGATTAAATTGGTTACTAAATTTATTGTTTTTTATTAAAGTGTAAAGCATGTGCTGAACCAAGGTTCGAACCAAAACCTCTGCCCAAAAACGTCGAAACTCAAATTTTCGAACCTTAACCTTAACCATCTCCGAGAATAATCATTTTATCATTTTATTGAAATTTTCCAATTTGTTCGATTATTATGTTTTATTCAATTTTGGTTTCAACTTTGTTTCAATTTCAATTTTCAGAATCATTCAGAAATGGAAACATGTTCCGTTCCATTTACTTTCCTTCCAACCCGATTTTCTTTGTTTCGATTGAAAGCAACTTTATTTCAATTTTTCATATCTCAAAATGTTGAAGATGAGAAACAAAGATATTTCATTCCATTTCCATTTATTCACAAATCGAATCGTTTACAAATCGAACAAGTTGTATTGCATTTCCTTCTAGTAAAGTTTTGTAACAATTTGACAATCATTTTATTTCAATTTTGCTAATTTCTGCTTCAACTTTATTTCAATTTTCATAGTCATTAAGAAATTTTAACATTTTTAACATAACTCAATTTAATTTTTCAAAAGTAATCACAAGTTGTATCGTGTTTCATTCCATTTCAATTGAGAATAGTTTTCTTTCAGTTTTTAGTTTTCAAAAAGCATTCCGAAATGAAATCATATTTCATTCTGTTTCCATATTGTTTTATGATCAATTGTCTGCAACATGTTTGATATCATTTCATTTCTAAATAGTTTTATTTCCATTTCCAAACATAAAACGCGATTCATTTCACTCCAATCAAGATTAATTTTAATTTTTGTTATTTTCCTATAGTGAAAATCTATTTTATTCCATTTTCATTTTGTTTCAGTTTCCATTCCATTCCAGTTTGAAAAAGTATCCCAAAACGAGATCTTTAAAGAGATTATGCTAACGATTAAGTCTTTTTCTAGCCCTTTTGATGATTATAAAGAGCTTATTACCTAACGAATAAAAAATAGACTTGAAATGACTCAAGAATATGCTCAAAAGGTGATTTATTGAAATATGACTCGAAAAAGAATCGCAAAATGACTCGAAAATGAATCGAAACTGATCAGAAGATGGGGTTAAAAAGAACTCTTCAAGAAGAGTTGCGTCTAGGGTACCATTTTCTTCCAACAAAAGTATCGTTTATTATCAGAAAACGAGAGCATTTATGACTACTTTAATCAGACCGAGGTTTTAAATAGACTCGAAAACGATCAAAACTTTTATAAAATGTTAGCTGGGTATTGTTTTCGTTAGCTAGGGTTTGCTCAGAGAGTTGTGTCGCTGGTCCCTGTTCCCATTATTCTATGCCATCTTCGAGTCCAGACCCACTAGTTATCAAGCCTCAGCGATTTCTCAGTTTACCTACCAAAGAAGCACTAAGGCCAATTCGGCTACCTGATTCGCCATCTCACAATTAGCTCACCACAAGCCAGAGGCCGTAGCTACCCAGAGGACACTTGATTCGCATTTTGGAGTCGGAAGTTCGTAAGCTGCTTGAGCCGATCATACAAGTAACTACCGTCGATTCCATCCTCTTATGATGACCTATGTCCCGCTCGGTATTGGAACTAGAAGAAGTAGATGTCCATATTGGTCCCTTTTAAGGCCAGATTTAGGTCAAACAGTCGAACTATCGATTCTGTATAATAATGGATGTCCATATTGGTCCATTTTAAGACCAGATTTAGGTCAAACAGTCTAATTATCGATTCTGGATAATAATGGTATACTCTCTTAAGGCTTGAAAATGTTTAGTACTGGATTAAACTAGTCCAATTTGTCTATGCTAAGGCCAGATTTTATTTCAATTCAACCAAAAATTTATTTTTCAACTTCAACTTTCCAAAATCCATTCTATTCTATTTTGTGACAACTATCTAAAAACTATTTAGAAATGGAAACATATTTGATTCTTATTTTTATTTCAATTATCCCTAATTGAAAATTGATTTATTCCATTTCAACTGGGAATAATTTTATTTCAATTTTTTCAAATTTTTTAAGAAGGAAGTTTCAATCAATTTTTGTTTCAATTTCAATTTTCAAAATCATTTAGAAATGGAAACATGTTTCGTTCCATTTTCAATCAGTCATAGGGCTGTTCGTTCCTTTCCTTTCCTTCCAATTTCTGAAAATTACAACCCGACTTACTTCGTTTCAATTGAGCACCTTAATTTGAAAGGCAACCCTCGTGCTTACCTATATACTAATAGGTCATTTACACTAGGACTGTGTTGCATAACTCTAAGATGAGTATTTCAATCTTTTACCTAAGCAATATGGGGCACTTCTGCTCATCACATTTGGTAACTAAAGGGTGGCTATATTAAGCCACTAAATTTGAACCAATTCCTTTTCAATTTCAACTCAAATGTCATACCATTTCGGTTCTAGCTGCCGTTTTCTGTTTCTTGTTGTTCTTGCGTCCCACATATTTTTCAAGCCAAAATCGCCTCAAATGACAAAGGACGCACACAGTGTCCTCGCTTTTTGTAAAGTTCCAGTGTAAATTCCATTAGGATTATATTACCACATACACGCACATACAATCGCACACCCATACAGAGCAGCCACAAAAGTTTTGCGACGACCCATAAAGTAGGAGAATTTCATTTTATTATCCTTAGCCGAGAGTTGGCAACGACAAAAGTTCAAATGGATTAGGGCCAAAAGCTCCCAGCGGAAACCCCACAAGGCGAAAAAGAAAGAGCGAGAGAGCGAGCGAGCGAGTCATGTGCGTGCTAAGCAAACACCAGGATATGTGTCAAGGACATGAGCCAAGTAGGAGCTCAGTGTGTCTCAGTGTGTGAGAACATTTGATATATGGCTGATACTTAGTTGCGTAGGGAGCGCCCCTTGCTGTGGGTGGGTTAGGTTGGAGACAGGATTGGGACACATTCGCAGTTCGCTAATTGATATTTTCCCTTTTTTCTCGCTCTCTCTCTCTGTCTCTCTCTTTTGGCACGCCCAGGCGCATAAATTTTGAAATTCTTTGACAATACAAGGAGTGGTGTTTTTTTTTTTTTCTCTTCTGACGATTCTCCATGGCTTCCCTATAAACAGAATGTTTATCTTTGATACTCCGCTGTGTGATCATGTTCAAGCTTTGGCATTTCCTCGAAATTTTGCTTGAAATTGGGAAGACAGCTGGCAGCTGGCCACACATTGAACAAGTGTAAAAATGGGCACGGACGCCTCCGCCTTCGCCTTCATTTCATCTTCGTCGTTACAGCGTCGCCAACACCATTAGATTTACTGTGTGTGTGTGTGTGTGTGTGTTTCCATTTTGGCTGTTCTCGATTCTCGTTTGCAATAAATAAACACAATAAACATTTTTAATGCGAATTCCTTCATAAAAATCACTATGATGATGATGATGATGATGGAAATCATGTGGCCCTCTCTCTCTCTTTCACTCTAATGACAGCTGTCGCCTGGCCTACAGATGTGGTCAGATAAGTAGTGCAAATTTGACATCAAACGGAATTGGTAGGCGTTCTGTAATGCAATAAAGGATAAGAGAACTCCGTTAAAGCAATCAATGAAGATCCCAAAATACTTAATTTAAGACTGTTTCGGGATAAATTGAGTACATTTCGAATTATTTTAAGATATTTCTGATCATTCTTTTAGGTTGTAATTGACTTAAGTCAAGCCCGTTTTACTCTCAAAGAAAGTTTTTCTCACTAGAACTTCTTTTTCGACCGATCATTCATACTGCAGCTATATGCTATAGTCATCCGATTTTGATAAAACTTTGTAGAATTGTGTAAATGTATATAAAATAAGTGTATGCCGATGATAAGGACGTTTTCATTAAAAACAAAAAAGTTTTCCTCACTAGAACTAGTTTTTCGAACGATCGTTCTTATGGCAGCTATATGTTATAGTCATCCGATTTCGACCAAACTTAGTGAAATCATGGAAAAGGATAGTAAACTAAGAAATACGGACTATGGAGGCGTTTCCGTTAAAAATAAAAAAGTTTTTCTTACTAAAACTAGTTTTTTGACCAATCGTTCCTATGGCAGCTATATGCCATAGTCATCCGATCCGGCCGGTTCCGACAAATGTGCAGCGTATTTGTACCAAAAGACTGTGTGCAAAGTTTGGTGAGGACAGCTTTAAAACTGACGGAGGAGATAGCATAGAAAAAGACAGACGGACAGACGGACAGGCTAATCAGCTCATCATGCTGATCAAGAATATATATACTTTATGTGGTCGGAGATGCTTCCTTCAATGCGTTACAAACATCCGCACAATTTCATAATATCCTCTGCAAGGGTATAAAAATGAGAATTTCAAACAAAAACAAAATGATCTTGGTTTGAGCCCATTACCAAGTTCTTCTAAAACGAGATCTCTGTGTTGAACCAAAGAAGGCTGGTAACATCCAACAGCCTTAAATAAATCTCTTTGGTAGAACTATTGTAGGTCAGAAATTAACCATCTCTCCATAACAAAAGAGTTAGAATCAGTTGGGAATTTTAAGAACAGACAAATAGTTTACATTTTGCGTTGCACACTTTTGGGAGCTTGAACTTACTGTAAGTACAAAATGTTCTTGATTCAAGATCATTGGTTCCATTTCAAAAAATAAAAGCACGCATTTTTCGATTTAAGTATGTTTCGTACTCAAATTAAGTAAACTCAATAACGAATCATACTTGAAATTTTCAGTACAAAACGGGTTAAATTCAATCCCGTTTCATTTAGAACGCTGGCAACCGTTTTTTTCTCAGTGTAGTTTTTCGACCGATCATTCCTATGACAGCTTTTTGCGTTTTTTTTTAGAATTTTGTTGCTGGTTCATTACAAAAGACCAGCCTACTTTACTGTTTTAAGGAAACGAAAACATATTAGAGTCTCTACCACCCATTGCATACTTTGGGGCACCAGCAATAATTGGGATATTTTGGGATTCTTACACAAGTGCTAAAAGAGGTATATCTCCATTGAAAAAAATCGCAGAATTGACATTCAACATTCAAAGCTAAGGAGTGGTACTTTCCGATGGTATCAAAGAGAGTCCAGACAATAGAATGGATTGCACGAAAAACGCGCATACGCTTTTCCATTTTAAGGCATATTTTGTTGAGCTTTGTGTAAACTATATCATCGCTTTCCAAATGTCTTGTGCACATATATCAGGGCGTTCCCGATAGTTTGAGAGTTTATTCCTACTGGAGAGCAGCCATCCCAGTTTCCTCACTCTGCCGTAAAGTGATCTTACAAGCGTGTTGATATGGGTTCCGAATGTAAGGCGCTTGTCCAGATATACTCCCAAGTATTTATGTCCAGGCAAGTGCCGTAATAGCTGCTCATTGAGAAAGACGCCAGGGCAATCATCGCGACGAAGTGTATATGGCACATTTATCCAGGTTTAGCCCAATGTTCCATCGCTTAGCCCATCTGCTGAAGTGATACAAATATTGCTGAACGACATCGGTGGCATTATAGATGCATGGGTCTCTCGCCATAAAAGCAGTATCATCAGCAAATGTTGCAATGAGTAATTCTTGGGGGTCTTCAATGTGTATTGTTCCTTCTGCAGGCATGTCATAAGTGTATAGAGAGTAAAGGATTGGTCCGAGGACACTTCCTTGTTTCACACCAGCGCGTATTAACCTCACACTGGAAACAGCTCCTTCCAAGATTACTGAGAAGGTCCGGTCTGTGAGGAAGCTTTTCACAAGAGAGTAAAGCTGAGGCGGAAGGATGTCTTTTACCTTGTAGAGCAATCCGTCATGCCACAATCTATCAAAAGCCTGTTTAATGTCAAGGTAAACCGTAACCACGTATTCCTTCGCCTGAAATCCGTCGAGAATAAAGTTAGTTCCCCTATTTAGCTGCTCAGGGGTCCCATGTGACTTTCTAAAACCGAACTGAAAGGGAGGTATCCTGCCACACACGCCATCGATTGCCATAATTCGGGCTAGTAGGCACCTCTCGAAAATTTTCAATATTATAGATAGGAGACTGATTGGACGGTATGACTCGACCTCCGACGGGCTTTTGCCAGCTTTATGGATCATAACGATTTTAGACTTTTTCCACACCTTAGGAAAGGGAGGGCTTTGATGGGAGGGCTTTGATAACCCTAGTGTCAAGGCCATCCTCGCCTGGGGCTTTTTTATTGTTTAAGTTCTTGATTTGTTCCTGAACCTCCTCCAGAGTAATTGGTGGAACTGGGGGTGTTAAGGACATGTAAGTAGTGGAGTAAGTATCGAAAACTGTAAGCTGTAACTGTTAAACTGTAAACTCCGTTCAGTTTGTTACGGACGCTGCTTTACCAAAAGGGCACTACTGTCGGTACCCAACCGTAGGTACTTACTGCAGTACTTACTTGTAAAGCGATAAGGTGGCGATTGCCAACAGTAAGTACTCATTGTAAGTAGTAGTGCAGGTAGCTATCGCCACCTCCCGAACTGCAGGGTAGAGACAGCTTTTGCTTCAATTGATTCAGTCTTTGATGTGTGCAGTTCAAAGTGAAAATATGTGTTCATGGTTAATTTGGTTGAAATATCTTTAATTGAGGTAAAAGCTTTTTGGTTTTGGGTTCGGTTCGGTTTCGGTTTAGAACCGGCCTTCATCCCTGCTTTGACTCTGTGTGCTATTCGTCTGTCCATGACTGTAGATTTATGTATCTTTTGGCCATAAGAATGAGGTGCGAAAAGTGTACTAAATGGCTTTAGGCTAAAGCTTCTCCATCTACAGCCGAAAAAAAAAAACAAAACAAAAAAAAAAAAAACTCAAGCAATTGCGCTCTTTTGATAAAATTCCATACAAATAAACATACAAACAGCCATAAATAACCATAAATGAAATGAATGTATGTAGGTGCGTGTGTGTGTGTGTGTTGGCTGGGAACAAAAGTTAAAATTTTTTTGCTACACTTTTTTTTTTTTTGTTTTTCCTTTTTGATAATATAATCAACATAAATCGCTTTGATGTCACAAATGTATTAACTTTGGAAATTAATTAGATTTTCTCAACGGAAGAGGTGCAAGTGAGAAGGCAACAGAGTGTCCAGATAAGATTCCCAGTCGACGTCGTCGTCGTCGTCGCTGTTCATGTTGTTGATGATAAGACATCTTTTGACACAAGACACGGCAAGCAGCTGATAAGCTTGATAAAACAACCAAAGTGTGTGTAATGAAAGTTTCTTTATTTTTGTGTTTCTGGTTTGATAGCGAACGTCCTTGCGCACACACACACACACTTACTCACGCACTATTGCACTTACTGCCACTATTTCTGCTTATCTATAGAATGACTAACAAATGTCCGGGGCATAAGCTTATAGATACACCTAGAAACGGAAAGATACCTAACTCTAAACATTCCAACATTCTCCACTCAGATAACTGTATTTGCCATCATGAAGTGATGCATCCATCGGTTGTAAAACTGGTTGAATGCTAAACGGGGAGACTTACGAAAAGTTGCAAATTTCTACTTTGAAGGCTTTAATATTAGAGCTGCTTTATAATTAGTCGGACTTACCAGGGGTTGGCCATATGAGCAAAGAGAAGAGTACCAGCACTTTAGAAAACGACAGAGAGCTTTCTTCTTTTTTGCTCGGCTGCTGCCGTCTTTGCAAAAGCTTTAAAGCTCTTTAATTTGGCCAGTGGTGGGCACCAAATACAAACAAAAAAGCGCTACAAGAACAAACAGTTTATTCCATTTATTTTTAAACTCTGGCTATGCTTGTTTTTCGTTGTTGTTTGCACTAAATTGCTATTTGAAAGCCTTATCGGGCTGAGCATCTAGGGCGTAACGGGCTAATGGTTGCCCATCGCTGGCTGTATATTGTGACGTAAAAATAAGCGCTTATTCCTACCCAAAATCGCCAAACTCTACATTAAAACTAGCTCCCGTTGCTGCTTGTGCTTAATAGTCAGCAGTCGAGGCACCTTATCTTCCGAGAACCTTCACTCCAAGGTTATTCAATTCCAGCATCCCAACGGACTTGGCACTAGAAGTGATCCAGAAGAGATGGAATGAGATTGCTGAACATACGAGTATACCGAAGAAGCTGTTCATGGACATCGTGACCTTCTGCATCACAGAAAATAGGTATTTTAAGTATGACGAGAAGATGTATACCCAGCTAAAAGGACTACCAATGGGATCGCCAGCATCACAAATTATCGCCGATATTGTGATGGAAGAAGTTTTGAACCAGACGACAAACACCAGACTTCTCACCAAATATGTGGATGACTTATTCGCAATAGTTAAGGACGAAGACATAGAGAATACACTTAGACAGCTAAACAGTTACCATAAAGAATAAAATTTATTGAGTTGGAGATGGACCAAAAACTACCGTTTCTGGATTCAATAATACATAGAAAGGACAACACATTAAAACTGGATTGGTATCAAAAACCAATGGCCTCCGGTAGAATTATAAATTACTTCTCAAAACACCCTAAAACCTTTATAATTAATACTGCACGTAATTTTGTCAGGAAAGTTTTGGAAGTAAGCGATCCGGTGTTTCACAAAAATAACAGAAAGCGAATAATTGAAATTCTCAAGACAAACAATTTTCCCACACATACAATTTATGGACTTTTAAAAAGCAGAACACACCGAAATTGCGCACCGAGGGAAAAAACTCCCAAGATTTATAAATCTGTGACGTATATACCAAAGTTCTCCGATCGACTAGTACATTCAGACTGCTACAACAAAGACTTATACTCCATAGCTCATAAACCAATACACACCAATAAAAGATTTTTTAGTAATACGAAGAGCAAAATACCAACGCTGGACAAAAGCAATTTAATATATAAAATCCCATGTGCTGGAGACGGAACCAATATATGCGACAAGGTATATATTGGTACGACTAAATCAAAATTAAAAACTAGACTATCAGGACATAAGTCTGATATAAAACGACGTGATGAGACACCAATACAAAAAACAGCACTTGCGGCCCATTGTGCAGAGAGCAGACACTCACCAGACTTCTCAGCTGTGAGCATATTACAACAAGAACAACAATACCAAAAACGGTTCTTTTTGGAGATGCTGCACATCATTGACACACCTACGCACATAAGACTGAACTACAAAACGGACACAGAAAATTGTGCACATATTTACAGACACCTTCTCGATAGCAATAGGAAAAATAGTTTAGTTTCAAACTCCGCAGCTGACTGATTGGACGCTGTTGCCCTCTGTATGTAATTATTTTGTGACCACTTTGTTTTTAATTGTCAAGCTTAAACTTTTGCGTTTTGTTTCTTGTGTTATTGTTATATACAGCCCTGATGACGAATGCCGATGGCAAATCGAAATATATTGGAGACATCAAAAATATTGTGTTGTTATTAATTTGCAGCACATAAAACACACTTGACCTTGAGCCGGCAAACAAGCATTTCATAAGTTATTCAATTCCTTTAAGTGTAGTTTTTGTACGCTTTTTGGAATACTCACCGTAATACGTCCCCCTGTTTGAACTCTGACTCCCAGTGTTTGACCGTTGAAAGCCAAGAAAATTAAAGGTGTTATCAAAAAAGACTTCCTCAAAGAAGTTTTCAAATGAAAACTTAAAGATAAATTGAAAATTTTCTGCGAATTTCTTACTCTCTTCATTCAGTTACTTCTTTTTACTGGGGATCAAAAATTTTCATTGTTAATAGTACAGTAAGAGTGAAAGTTCTTGATCCTTGGGCGTACATCATCATCCAAGTACAAATAACTGCTCTCTCCGATCAATTTCTTCTAACGTTCAATCCAATCTCCTTTGGATTAACAATTTTCAGTGTCAAAAGAACGAATTTCATGTCCAAATGACTTCGCCTGCTCACTCCGTTCAGTTACGCCTAATACTCACTCTAACCGATTTTGGATCATGAATTTACGACGTCAAGAGTATTGTAAGAATGAAAATTCTTGATCCAAGTATGAATTTTAGCTCTCGTATTTATTGATGCAACAATTTTTCTTGCTCTCTGCGTCTAAAATATGAATAAGACTAGAAGAAAAATGCTTGATCCAAGTATGAATTTAATGATCCCAAATTTCTTGATCCAATAACAGTGTCTGCTCTTTCCGTTCAGTTTCTCCTAACACTCACTCCAACCGCCCTTGGATCAAGAAATTTTTGGTGTCAAGAGTGTCAAGAAGAGACTTGATGTAAGAATTTGGTACTTGAATCAAGTATTTTCGTACTTAACGTACTATTGACACCGTTTGTACTTAATTCAAGTTAATGGATTTATCTAAATGTACCTAGATCAAGAAATTCTCATTTGAATCAAGAATTTTCGGTGTCAAAAGTGCTGTAAGAATAAAAATTCTTGATCTAAGAGTTAATTTCCTGAAATAAGTATGATTTTTTTTTTGTCGTCTCGAATTTCTTGATCAAAGAGCTTAGCTTGCTCTATCCGTTTGATTACTTCGCCTACATATGTACAAAGCTCGACTTTAAGTACAAACAAAAAGTTGAGTAAACATTATAGATTTGCAAATGCCAAACCTGTTGCTCAGCTGCAACGGTGCGGCATTAACGAATTCCCTAACTCTTCTTAGTGAGCACTCGCCACCAGACCAACCAGCAGCCAAGTATTTGCCTAATGAATTTTATAAGGGAATGTTGTCAAAACGTTCCGATTGGTACGACCCTGCATTACCAGTCGTTAGTGTGGTGATGGGTGCACACTATAGTTCACGTACTAGACTAGCGCTGTGATGTATTACCTGTCGTTAACGACGCGACTGACGCACAGTGATGCATCAGGTCGTTAGGCCTGGTGGTGCCTTGACACCAGCTGTACTACAGGGAAGCTTAAGTTTCTATGAATTTCTTTTAACTTTGAGGAGATACAAGCTCATTTCATTAACTTTTACCAACATTTAAGTCTTAAATTTAGTAAAACAAAAAGAAATCAACAAAAAACCCCACCAAATCAAGTCTCCTTGCGAATTTTGGTCACAAATTACTCATCACGGCGAGTCGAATGTATTGTAATTTATCGATGCTAAGTAGTCACGTTCCTAACATAAAACAAAAAAATAACAGAAAATCCCAAAAACGAAAAAAAATGCAAGTGATTCATTTCAATTACAAACTGATCATTCGTAGTGTCTTCCAGGGAAAACATTAAATAATTCACCGCCAGGTTTCAATAATAATAATAATAACAATCAAGCATACATACATAAGTGAGTATGTGTGCCAGTTGCATTCATTATCCCCATCTGCGTGTGCAAAAAAAAAACATACAAACATGTACACAAATTCATATAATATTTAAAAAATTTATTATACATTTTTATCGTGTTGTTTGCCGTTGTTTTTTGTACGTGCCTCGAGCTGCACTCCACATTTCACACGAAACGATCGGAACGGCAAACGAAAACAAAAACCTCCAAGAAGACACTAAAGCAATGGCAAAGGCAGAAAGCTAAATGCATTTTCAAAAGTCAGATATGCGATACTTTGGGGTGTGGGCGTGGCAGAGGCCAAATGTGCAAAAATATGAGTAAATATTATCTTCCACTTGCTCCTTTTGAAGTAAACCATCTTTAATTTCGGCACGGAGGATTTTAGTAGGGGTAAAATTTGATTTCAGCGTCACGCGTCACGCTGGGCGGTGGGCGAGGGAGTGGGCGGTGTGTAGTTTCAGTTGGCTGGCCAGGCTCACCCACCCGCACACACACACAACACACTCATAACATACACATAAGCAAAACACAAAAACAAACACAAAAACAAAGACAAAAACAAAGTCAATAACAAAGACAAAATCAAACACAAACACAAAGAAAAAAATGAAAGACAGACACAGAATACTGAGTATTTAAAATTTATCATCGAGTGCTTAGTACTAAGTAGCGAATACTTAGTCTCTAATACCTAGTATCGAATACTTAGAACTGAGAACTTTTTTTTTTAATTCCTTTATTTAACTACTATTTACAAATAAGCACTTGGGACAACATGAAATCACGGAAAGTTTGACAGAACATCTAAAACCTGCGGTACGGCCGCAAGGCATTGCTTCGCAGATTTAATGACCCGCCTACTCCCTGATTCTACGCTGCAAGTCCAGTCTCCGCAGAGTTGCTATAATGTTAGCTGCGAAGTTACACGCTGGCTCCCAGTTTCCCTCCGACATCAGCATGTAAGGGACTAAATTATCTTCGGCTATATCTCCGCCCATCGCCCTGGATATTTCCGCCCTCTCGGTGTGAAACCTTACACACTCGAATAAGACGTGTCTGGCGTCCTCCACAGGTCCTTCTTCGCAGCAAGTGCACTCCTCGCTATCATCATGGCCGACTCTTTTTAGGTAACTCCTAAAGCAGCCATGTCCACTAGTTAGGTGATAGTTCACCTCACCATGTTTTCTAGACAGCCACGGTGACAATATCGGGATTAGGCTATGGGTCCAGCGACCCTTCGTGGATTGGTCCCAACGCTGTTGCCACTGTGTACCACTGCTGTGTACCACTGTTTGGTTGACTTGAGGCACTCAACCGTGAAGCCCGGTACCTCTCGTTTGCTCTTGTGGCCAGCTCGTTAAGTGGAATCATCCCGGCAATGACCAAAGCAGCATCTTCCGACACCGTACGATACGCAGAAGTAACTCTGAGCGCACTTAGACGGTTCGCCCCACAGACGCCTTTTATATAGCTAGAGTAAACCATGGACCTGTGCCAGATTGGCGCCGCGTATAAGATCGTGGCCTTAGTTACACTCGTACTTACTTTTTTACTAAGTATCTAAGAATACTTAGAATCGGGTACTTAGTATCGAGTACTTGACATTGAGTAATAAGAATAGAGTACTTAGAATCGAGTACTGAGTATCAAATACTGAGTATCGAGTACCTAATATCGAGTACTTAGTATCGAATGCTTAGAATCGAGTACTGATTATCGAGAACTTGGTACTGAGTATCAAATACCAAGTTTCGGAGTACTTAACTTTGAGAAATTAGTATCAAATACCTAGAATCGAGTACTATTATCGATTACTGAGTATCGAGTTTTGAATATGGAGGATAAAGTAACGCACAAGAATGTGAAAAGCGGATCATATTCGTATACATCATGTTTCACATCAAGCCCCCCCTAAGTGTTAGCCACACTCACACATTTTTTTCTTTACGGCTGAACTGGAACTGAAAACAACGTAATTTCGTAATTTCCATAATTTTCCATTTTAAGCCATTTCCCTCACTCCATTTCACTCAATTCATGTCTTCGCCTCTCCCCTCTCTCTCTCTCTCATATATAAATTTTATTTCTGCTCGAAACGTGCAGTGAAATGTTTATAACTGTAAAACTTCTGCCACGCGCTGTACCCCCTACCCCCGCCCGAGCAACAGAAAATAAAAAAAAACCAACCCTCCCCCGTCGAGCAGGACATTTTTGGCACAACTACCACGGGAGGTCGCTCTCCTCAATCGTCGCATTCGAAAATTGTGCGAAATTCTTGGCGCGTTTAATTTTTATAACATTTTTATGTGCCTCGTCCCATTCCCCCCGTTGGGTTCTTAAGTGAATAATAAATTAATTGAATGGCCAGGCGGCCCCATTTTGGGAACTAGCAACTTCAATTTGTATGTTAATGGCAGAGTCTTGTGTGTGTGTGTGTGTCTATGTACTTCTATACTCGTAGATTCGTCCGGCTAATCAAATGCTTTAATTAAAGTGTGAATTTTTGCTGCCACGCCTCCGCTGCAAGCACAGCGCCCCGAATCAATGACACTTAATTAGAAAATAGCTAACTGAGCCCCCAGCTAAGGCAATCGGGGTGGGGTTGCCCCATTAATGTGGCAATTTCGTATCTATGAGATACTTTGCGATTGCACGTTTTGTTTGCTGACTGCGAGACTTGGGATTGTTTGGCTTGGGCAATGCTTTTAATTAAGCTCCACAGAAGAGAACTCGGCAACAGCAACAACAAGAAGTTATTTTTATGACCACCCCACACACACACACACACCACACACGAACACTCACGCTCACACAGTGTAGCCTAATGGCCAACTACTTTTTGTACAAATTCATTTTGGCCAAAGAAGAGAAAGAAAAAAAAGCACACACACACACACACACAGAGAGTGACTCTGACAAAGTTTTTTATGTGAGCTGCCATTGATTGGTTTTGTTCTTCAGCACCTCCCCCTCGCCACCCCTTTGTTTGGCCAAAAGTGTTAAAAAAAAGAGAAAGAAGCTACATAATATCATCATCATCATCATCATATTTCACGTAGGAAGCAGCAGTCTTTTGTTAAGCATTAATCTCTGACTGTTTCTTGAATTTGTTCAAAAAATATGCAAAAAGAAATACAAAATAAGCTTCCGAAGCTCAGCTTGAATATGAGAACAACCGAGTTTTAAATTTCTAAATTTACAAAGACGTCTGCAGACAAAAACAAAAGGGGAATACTACGCCAAAATCCAAGTGGAAATATCAGCGGTAAAGGACAGCAAAACCTTTTGCAGCCTGTTAAGAAGGCTGAACGGAGTGACGTCCCAACGCCTGGCGATTTATTTTGAAAAATTTCTATTAATTAACCCCGATCAGATAGCAATCCAGTTTACCTATAGTGATGAAGAGTTAGATTCCATGATCTCTGACAAAAAAGTCAGAACGGCAATAAAAAAGGCAAATCTAAACAAGGCACCTGGCGAAGAACGAATTCCAGCGGAGTTCTTCAAGCATGCGCCTGATTCCTTTAAAAGTTGTATTACTGCGGAGTATAAAAAGCTTCCCTGTAGTTCAGCTGGTGTCAAGACACTACCAGGCCTAACGACCTAATGCATCACTGAGCGTCAGTCGCGTCGTTAACGACTGGTAATGCATCAGAGCGCTAGTAGTGCGCACCCATCACCATACTAACGACTGGTAATGCAGGATCGTACCGATCGGTACGTTTTCCGGACATTCCCATACAAAAATCGCTAAGCAAATACATGGCTGGTGGTTGATCTGGTGGCAAGTGCTCACTACGAAGAGCTAGGGGGTTCGTTACGCCCGCCGGCGTTCTTTTACCAAACTTAAAAGATTATAAATAAGTTGGCTGTAAAGGTGCTGAGCATCAGTGACGGGATTTACCAAAAACATATTTCCGAAATTAAGACTATACTGATAATTCCCAAGGTTATGCAATAAAGAGAGACACTAAATGAGTAATATGGTGTAGTAACTCAGAAAGACTCGCAATCAGAATGTTTCAACAAACAAAATACACAAATAGCAAAACAAAAGGTATTTATAACAAAATACAAAAACAATGACATAAAAAAATTACAGAATACCATGTAATGGGGGTACAGATCTACGTGATAACTTTACGTTGGAAACAAGTCAAAACTAAAAACAAGCTTCCCAGCATAAACGATTCTGCTTTCAAACTTCGAACCTCAAAAAACTGCATAGAGCGGAATTCCCAAACTTGAACTCCCACCCCCCAGAATTTACTCTTAATGCTTCACATTTAAACCTAGCAGAGCTAATAGTTGCTCATCTGTACAGACATCTCTTAGTTAGTATTGAACGCCACGTCAGGCTACAAAAAAGTATGTAAAAGTTCAAGTAAATAATTTTGTTTTTGTGGTGCTAACTTTAAAGCCCCTTTTGACACTGTCAACAGAAGAAGTTTCAAAGTATTTGTTCTGGTTTTTAGAGGTATTACACCCCGGCTTTTTGTTTGAACCAACTCTATTTGGTCTAACTAAACCTTTAAATATTTCTGTTAAAGCTCACCTATAGTGTCTTTTACCATAACTTTTGGTTCAATATTTGAAATATAATGCTTTCTAAACTGAATATGTTACTTTTTGAATTTGAATTTTTAGAATAGTCGGATGTGCTGGCTTCGTTCATAATGATATCACTTTAAAAGCTGTACTCCTGTCTAAAGTTGGATTAAGGAGAAGAAACTCGACAGACTAATGAGAGAGGCTATTGGCAGACTGAGGCTGATTGCATTAAAAAAGTGTTTACACTTATTTGGGAGCTAAAAATACCTACAACAATGCCACTCAAAATAGCCTTTGTTTTTTTTTATCCTTAATAAAGCTTAAGATTCCAAAATGGACCTTTGTCAACTCTTTCAGAAGATGACAAAAAATTAGTAACACAGCAAATATTTTTTATCGCGGAAGATAAAAATGCGATTCTTCCAGTTGGTATAGCTTTACTTTTGCGATATCCCATTACTATCGCATTCTCATCTGCCTTTGGGAAGAAGTGTGCCACTCTGTGACACTTCTGGGAAATCTCTTTTAAGCGTTTCTTCCTGGGGATTAAAAAGTCTCCTCCGAGGGTTTAAGAAGCGTTTCTTCCTGAAAACGAGAATTCGTTTCATCAAATCAACGAATTATATAAATTTGTACTTTAAGCTTTATCTTACTCTGAGATTTGAATGCGAGGCCTTAGGACAGAACACAATTGGAATGCCGTCTCAACCAGTTGCACACGTTGCTACACGTCAAGATACTACATTTATTGCATTGAATCTCCCATCTAACTAAAAGAATCCAACATTTTATTTCGTGCATATCGCATAGATTAAACAACTTGTAATTCTCAAGTTTGCATTCCGAGCACTCCCTTTGTATGATACAAATTCGATATCTAATATAATTTGTTTGTAAATCACCAAAGACGAGGTGTAGGTCGACTTAAGATGCAAGAAGGTAGGATTTGACTGGGTTTGCCAAATGGATTACCAAACGATTTATCGAAACATCAGTTTGGGGTTGAAACTGAAAAGATTCTGGTGTCTCGCACAATCATTTTGTGTAACGCTGAATAAGGAAGAAGCAGAGTCCTTTTTGTTGGTCTTATACAAGAGAACTGTTTTGGTTACTAAATATGATTGCATCAGAAGATTTGAATTAGCCGTAAGCCTCATTAAGGCGAGGCCATTGTCGTAGTGATAGCAAAGAATATAAAATGCCAGTTGCAGTCCAGTAGGGTCCGCCATATAAAATTTTTTTTTACCCTTTGCAGAGGGTTTTATAAGATTGTGCGGATGTTTGTAACGCATTGAAGGAAGCATCTTCGACCACATAAAGTATATATACTCTTAATCGGCGCGACGGGCCGAGTTGATTTAGCCCTGTCCGTCCGTCTGTTTCTATGCTATCTCCCACGTCAGTTTAAAAGTTATCTTCACCAAACTTTTGCACAAAGTCTTTTATACGCTGCACATTTGTCACAACCGGCCGTATCGGATGACTATAGCAAATAGCTGTCATAGGAACGATCGGTCGAAAAACTAGTTTTAGTGAGAAAAATTTTGTTGTTTTTCATGGAATCGCCTCCAAACTTCGTATTTCTTAGTTTGATATGTTTTCAGATGATTCCACTTAGTTTTGTCGAAATCGGACATCTATATAGTATAGCTCCCTTAGAAAAGTAAGGTCCGAAAAGTAGACTTAGAAAAACATTTTTGTTTTCAATGGAGGCTGCAAGCCGAAGTTAACTTCCCCTATTTTATATTGTTTGAGATATCCGATCTATACATTGTATAATCTTTGGTGATTCTCGCTCTCGCTCACTCATTTGTTTGGCAAAAAAAACGAGTTGGCAGGGCCATGCTCACACACCGAAAACGCGCGGCAATTCACATCGAATGCATCACTGGGTGTAAGAGAGAGACAGAGAGTTTCTCTTCTTGGGGAATCCACTGGGCCGCACGCTTTGACCAATGTAATTAGATGGACTCAGAGAAATCTCTCAGCGCCTGTGTACTTAGAACTTGATTTAACTAGAAACAATTTCCGATTCCCCATTGAAATGCCTCAAGGAGCTGCCCAGCTGGGCTGTTCTTTGTGTGATTGGTCGGTAAATTGAAACACATTTCCATATTTACGTTATAAAATGTTAATTTGATTTATTTTCCATCAAATCCATTTAAACGGCTCCCAGCTCCTTCAGTTCATCTAGGCCCATGACGGTCTTGTCTACAAAGTACGTGGCAACGACAGTCTTCTTTGGCTTGTCATTCTGAATCTGAACGATGTCCGGGCGTCGTTCAAGCAATCCTGGCATATCTTCTCTGGCATACCATCTCCTCGACGAGCCCGATGACCGGTGCACTCGTAAATCATATCAGCCAGACTTGGCTCCGGGATGCCATCCATCAGTTCGGGCTCACGCTCATCAAAGATTCCCACCAGCGGTCTTGTACTGGTCATGCAAACTCGACATATCTGCGGCGTTTCCCAACGGAGTATGCCCCGGCGCTTATTTATAAAGTATCCCATTGTTGAAAATTTTGTTTTTTTCGATTGAAAGAAAAAAAACCAAGGCAGCAGCAACAGGAGATGAGATGTACTAAAGCTTCATACAGAAATACCAAATAGAGATGGGCAAGTCGTGATGAATAGCGATAGCCCGCCAAAAGTTTACGATTTAAATATGTTATTTGGTGATTTTTTTTTTACTGTTGATTGAGCACAGTGCCGCCAGCTCGAAAAACGTGGTTTCGAGATAAACGCGTTTAAAGCTTGCAGTTGCGAGGCAAATCGGGGTACTTTGGGTCATTAAAAGGGCTATATCTTCTATAGTATTTGGAATTTCAAAAAATCCTTTTAAAACGATATTCTCAAATATCCAAGCTATAAAAAAATGCAAAAAAAAAAATCTATAAAAATTTTTCCAAGCAGCAATTAACAATAAAAACTCATGACAAATTTGCAAATTTTCGTGTTTTTTTTTTTGACCATTTAAATATTTTAATAGATATTCTGCCAGCTCAGCTGGCTTCGTTTCACATACGATCATGACATTTCGAATTTTCGAACTTCCATTAAAATGTGATTGTTTCAGATTGATACTTTTTCGTATCAAATTAATAACCAAAAGATCATTTTGATACTCTCTATGATTATATTGATACTAAAAAACGATACTGGTTGTAGTTTCCATTTGAGACAACGTGTATCAAATTGATATTGATACCAATTTTTTTGGGTATACTTCTCTTTCCACTGCAGAAGTACTGAGTATCGAAAACTAAGTATCGAATTTCTATTACTGAGTAGTATCAAGTACTGAGTATCGAAATCTGACTTTCGAGTACTTAAGTATTGAGTTCTTAGAATCGAGTACTTAGTGTCAAGTACTTAGTATCGAGTACTTCGCATAGAGTACTTAGTTTCTTACCACCGAGTACGGAGTATTGAGTATTTAGAATGGAGTACTGACTATCGAAAACTTAGTATCGAGTTTCTTTTACTGAGTAGTATTGAAATCTAAGTTTCGAGTACTTAGTACTAAGTATTGAGTTCTTAGAATCGAGTTCTGAGTATTAAATACTTAGTATCGAGTTCTTCGCGTAGAGTACTAAGTTGCCTTATACTGAGAATAGAGGACTTAGCATCGAGAACTGAGTATTGAGTTCTTAGAATGAAGTATTGACTATCGAAAACTTATTATCGAGTACTTAGTATCGTGTACTTAGTATCGAGTACTGAGTATCGAGTTCTTAGTATCAAGTACTTAGTATCGAGAACTTAAAATTGAGAATCTAGTATCGAGTATTTGGTATCGCGTACTTAGTATTGAGTCCTTAGTATCGAAATCTGAGTATTGTCTTCAGTGTACTAAGTATCGAGGTCTGAGTACTGAGTATCAAGCTATGAGTATCGAGTATGCAAACAAGTAAGTGGAAGTTTCACATCAATGCCTCGTGACTGTAAGCCACATTCACCTCTTTTTTTCCAAAGTTTCAAACAACAACGCCGTGCCTGGCGTTTTAGTACTTTTTGTGGCTGTTTTTGCGACCTTTATACCAAGTAAACCTGCAGTTAAAAAATGAACTAAATATATTTTTCAAAGATTCTAAAATTTTTGTTATATTTTGAAGTTTTTAAGGTTAATTTTTGGTTTAAAGAACGATTTGTGCTAAAAGTAAGAATACCCAAGAGCGAATTTGACTTCTTATGGTTCTAAAACGAAACGCTTTTCTTACACCGTTTGGGCTGTGCATTGTTGACGGAGAGCATATAAAATGATGTGTAAGTTTATCGAAACTCAGGCAATCAGTCACTGACTTTGATAGCTTCGATTCTATAGTTCCACACACACACAAAAGCTTAATCGAATCGAAGCTAAGTAGGTTTTGTTTTTTTCTAGTTTGCCCTTTGCATTTCCATTTGATTGAGCAAAAAGTCGCACACTTGACAGCAATTCGCATGCCAGCGAATCAACAAATCAGCTGCCGATGCCGCTGATTTATGCGCCCGCCGCAAATAACTTTATTTTCACGAGCCAAAAGCAACAACAACCAAAACTCAACTCAACTGAGGAATGTTAATGGCGGCCAAACGTGGCAAGTGGTACACACATACTGACATACATGGAGCGCCCTGCTGGGCCGTTTGCCATCATCATTATCTTAGTGTGTACTCCGCTTGACAATCTGTTTGCGCAATGCGGCGTATGCGCAATGCTCCTGCAGTTGCCCTGACCCCAAAAGTTCTCTAGAGAGAGAGAGGCCACGCATGCGCCGCATTTGGTCAAAATCAGTTTTCTATGTGTGCGTGTGTGTGTGTGTGTGTGTGCCGAATGTCAAAAGTGATTTTCTGTTGCACTGGCACATCAAAGACAGGCATTAAAAAGCTCTCGCTCTCTAACCCCCATGCCAGCCCCAAAAACATGCGAAAGTCATAAATCATAATTCTTTATTCTGCCTTCCTTTTTCCCATTTTTCGGCTGACTTTCAATTCGCCAGCATGCGAGTGAGTGAGTGAGAGACATAAAACAAAAAGCCACTAAAACTTATAGAGCATGTCTAGATGGAGGGGCAAACAGCAAACAGCAAACAACACACACACAACATTCTGGCCATGATAAATGGGCAAAAGCAAAACGAAATTGCACAGACCAAATGGGAATTTTTTGGGGGTTTGCTTTTGAAGTATTTTTTTTTTTTTGTTTTTCATTTTACTTATTTTATTTTGACAGCCTCAATTTGCATTTTCTACCCCAAAAGACTCAAAACTCATCATCATCAGCCTGTAACTTCCTTCACACTTGCCCACAAATTCTTTGGAAACATTTGAAGGCCACCAAATTCAAAGAGGCACCACAAGATTAGTCAAATACAGAACAGTTCCTGTCAAGTCTGGTCCTGACTGACTCATTTTTGTATGCTTCATCAATGCACAGCCTAAACGGCAAGAACTATAAAGCCGAAATTTAGTCAATAGCGCGTACAAAACGCTGCGGTTCATTCGATTCTACGATGCTACAATTTGACAGCTAGGTAATCGTATTCAGCAAGTACTACTTAGACTTAGACTGAAAGATTTTCGTCCTAAACCACTTAAATTAACGATCTAAGATTTGGCAAAGACGTTCGATCAAGTTTTTAGCAGAGCACTATGAAAAATTTCATCCCCAAGTGCTGAAAATGACGGGAAAAGTTTGAATGGCGGCCAACTTTTCAAAGTTTGTTTTATGAACCTTGTTGGGAATAGCCTCGTGACCCGAAGTTAACTACAGGCTTAAGCGGGACAGCAACAGTTTAAAGTTACAGCTGAAGGGAAGGGATTAGTGGGCTATACTGAAATTTGTAGGCTCACAATTGGTTGAGAAAACAATCTTAACACAATTTTTAAGAAACTTGGGTGCGAAAGAGATTGCAGCGGTTTCAGTTACTTAGAAATGTTATAAATATATCTTAACTTTGAGTTTATTTGGAACATAGAAATATTAGAAACATAGAAATATGGAAACATTGTAGAACATGGATCAGCAGAGTAAGAATCATGGAAAAATTTAAAACTAGTAAGAAGCAGCAGAAAGAGCTTGACTTAATCCAATGGCAACAAACAGCACACTAGAAAGGGTTTCCTGGAACATTAATTAGTCTGTATTCTCTGCAAATAATAAATATTATCAGAAATCAAGGACCAAGTAGAACTAGGATTCTATACTTACTCACAACCATATTGGATAAGATTCACATAAAATAAACATTTTCCTCATATTGAACATAGAAATTAACTGAAGCTTGCGAAGGACTTAACATTGCTAATTGGGATGGATGAAGACCACTGGCGAAGACAAAAACCCATAATTGCAGAAGAATTGTCCATTTTGCACTGTTTTTTGCTTTACTTACTCGAATTGTGAACACACAAATAAACCGAAAAAGAACACGTTTAAATTTTGTTAATTAGTTTTTTACATTACACTGGGAATTTTGTTGAAATATATTCGAGACGATGTTTTCATGTCGATGTGTGATTTGTTACTGAACTAAAATTTGAGAAGAAAATTTGACAATGAAAAGAAAACAGATTATAAACCTACTTTGTTCCGGTAGAAGCTACAGATTGGGGGAAAACTGGAGCACGTTCCAACCTTACTTACGGCCAAGATCTGTATGTTTACTGAGTATCGAGCACTAAGTAGTAGGCGGTAATGAGTTTCGTTTGAAGTCAAAAATGCTTATTTATTAAGATGCTAAAATATTTAAATTATTCTTTTACTAAGGTCCTTTGGGTGGTATCTTTCTTTCAGTCTTCTTTTGTTTTTCGGTGGTTTCAAGGTGGTTTTGGCTGGTCAGACAGTCTCGCCATATAGTCTCTGGCTTGTTACACTCTGTATCGGAGGTTCACAGAGTATATTAAGTATGAGCAAAAGTATGTAACAGCCAGAAGGAAGCAACTTCGTCCCCATAAAGTATACACATATGGGGCGTTCCAAGCAAAAACAAGTAAGAAAGTCGGTCAAGCCCGACTATACCATACTCTGTACCTGTGAAGTGCTGCCCATCATCGTTGCAACCGGTGCTGCCCATAATTGTTTGTTTTCCTTATAACTCGAATATCGTTCATCCGGTATTTACACTTCCTTTGAGAGATCGATAAAGAATCCCGATTACTAAATATGGTACGGAAGGTACGAACTCTCTATCTGTAAAACTGTGGGAGATATGACTTTTTTATACCCTGTTTCCATTAAAAATGGGTGCAAAAGTATGTAACAGGTAGAAGGAAGCATTTGCGAGCCTATAAAGTATATATATTCTTGATCGATTTAACCATGACCGTCTGTCTGTCCGTATGAACGCGGTGATCTCATAGACTATAAGAGATAGAGCCATATAGGTAGGTGTATACCAGATTCAAATCGAGTTTGTTTCAGATTTGGAAAATTCCTCCCTCTCCCTCCCCCTGTCAGAGCCACAATTTTTAAGGGGGGACATCTGAGTAACTGGAAAAAAACGGTTTTTCAGGAATTTTGTTTGGCCAAATGAAAAAGCCAATCGAAAATTTGTAAAGTAGGTTTTATAATATTAGATGCGAAGTACAAAATAAATTTTTTTCGAATAAATCGAAAACAAAATGGCGGCTGTGCAGCATTTCTTCGTAGGCCCTTTTTTGTTGAAGGGGGTCCATGGCCGGACAGCTAACGTCCTTAATTTTTGATCTAGAACAAAAAATCAAGTTTGGTTAGTTTCTATACATCAACAGCTATCGACACACGTAGGGTTTTTGCGATATATTGATTTTTTGCAAAATGGTGAGTGATTGAAAAAAAGTTAAAATTTTCACGAATAAAAAACGTCACAAAATTGTTGATAAAAAAAAAGTAAGCAATATAAAAAAAAATCCTACGTGTGTCGATAGATAAAGGTATTTTGAATATACTGTCAAAATTTCAGATCGATCGGTTAAGATTTGTTCGAGTTATGTGTCCGGCAGTCTCAAAAAAAAGTGGTTTCGAGAAAAACGCGTTTAAAGTTTTACAGTACTGTAAAATATACCTGATATACCTGTGAGGCATCGCCGAAGAATGGAAAATTTCGACACTTAGACACTTTTGCCGGACTCTATCTTATGGTATGTTATTTTTAAGACCCTAAAGAATTTTTTAAGCGAAAAAAAAATGTTCGATTTTTTCAATTTTTACTCAAATGTCCCCCCTTAAGTTAGATTTTCGAGACTTTATATATATCATGTAAGGCCCAATATCTAACTATTCTAAAAAGGTCAATAAGATCGGACAAAAAACACCGGGTATTGCATTGTCAGTTATCGCGCGCGGCCGCATGCGCGCATTCGTTTGTGTGTATGTTGGAGTGTGTGTGTGTATGTAAAGGAAAACACACGAAATCAAGGGAACATGGTATTTTGTAGTCGGGGCACTCGACTACAGCTATCTTACTTGTTCTTTATAAGAGTGCAGTTTATAAGTACAAATGGAATCGAAGATTTTTGCCCATTTTTCCACAATTTAGAAAGTATTAGTTTTGTAAGATTCGTTTCAGCTCACTGACGAGTTTTGAGAGGTAAAGCGCCTTCCTTTAATTAAATGATACTCGTTTATTTGGGATAGTGTTGGGTTGTTCATGAGAGAGTGAACAAAATTAAGTTGTTTACTTAACTTAGCAAGTGAACATGTGCTTCATAAATTGTTCATTTTTGTTCAGTCAGAGCTGTTCTCTTGTCTCTTGTCCGTCCTACACTTGAGTATGGATCATGTGTGTGGTCTCCGCAACATTCGACCCATGAAGAGAGAATTATATCTGTGCTAAAGCAATTCTTATGGTTTGCTCTTCGTGTTTTGAACGGGAATCCTGAGGTCCGTTTACCATCTTACTCTAATAGATAACTTTTAAATAATCTTCCTTCCTTATTTAACCGTAGAGTTATGCTTGGTGTAATCTTCATACATAGACTATTAATGGCGAAATCGAGTCATCGGAGTTGGTTAGCGAAATGAATCTCAATGTTCCTTGTAGATTGTTCCGTAACTTTCCTCCTTTACTACTAACTATGCCTTAAATGATCCGTTTCGTGTACACTGTGCTGATTACAACAAACTCTACCGTTTAATCAATTCGGAACTTTCTCTTCCTGCTTTAAAAATCTCTATTTTTGTACTTTTTCATCGGGTTTTTTGTGTCGCACGTTGGCGGCTGCCCCTCTTTGTCGGTTGGGCGGGAGGTGGGCTGCTATTTTGCGTGGGGTTCGCGCGTAACAGGCTTCGCATGGGCCACTTGAACGTCAACGTCCATAAGAAACCAAAATTTTCAATATTATGTATAATATTTAGGGTTTTTAAGGAGAACTTGTATTGGGACTTTAAAACTTTTCAATCATTTTCTAGGAATTCAATTTCGAAATTGATTGAAATGAAATAATATGTTGAAATTCGAAAACATATATCATAACTTAAGAGTGAACCACCGAAAACCTCGAACCGGCGGTTCAAAAACAGTGTGAACCACTGAACCCAACCAGTCCTTATTTCCTAGCGGCTTGCCAAGGATTCAAATCGAAATTCAAAATCCAATTCTTTAAGCTTTTCTTAAATTTTTCATTTTTTCCGAAAATAATTTGTTCCTATAAACTTTCTCTTTATTTTGAAAGCTATCAATCCATTCCATTCAATTAATTTGCTAAGAATCTCCATCGTAGTTTAAATTTGATTGATCACTCAGTACGTAGATTGATAAAGAACGTTACAATTTAGTAGTTTTTTGTCGGATTTGATTGAAAAACTTTTTGAAAACTTCAAGCCTTTGACTTAAAAAGTGACAATCTTAAACCAAAGCCGCAAATTAAATGATGTTTTCCTAAGAATTTGCGTTTTGATTTCGTTTATTTCGCCTCAAGATGGGCTTCAATTGCATTTGAATGCAAATTGTTCACATTAATTCACCTTCAACTGTGGGGCAGGAATGCTGGAAAGTGTGTCTGACTTCAATTGAGAACGATTAATTGCTTAATTGAAACATCTTTTGAGCTACGCACCAATGCGGCTATAAAGGTTCCCGAGTGGCTTAAGGTCCATTCCTGGTTACATAAATCAATTGTCTTAAGTTTATTTTATAATTCAATTGTGCAAGTGACACACTCACGTAGTTAGTCCAGTACTCTCTCTCTCATCAGCTCTCTCTCTCTCTCTTTCTCTTTTGGTTTCTGTGCAGGTTCGTCGCCTTCGTCGCTGTCGTCGCAGTCGATGTGAACCGATGCCGGTGGAACACATTCGCTTGGTTTCAACGCTTTGAGCAGCGCCGCGCACACAACTCGCCCGCCGATGGAACCGTCAACGCGCCAGAAGCTGAGGAAAGCAAAGACAATTGCAATTGCACAAAACTTTAACCACAATCAACAACAACAACAGCAACAACAAATAGCACACAAATTTCCAAGAAAAAAACAATAAAACGTTTGTGATAAACCTAGAACAACAACAACAACAACTATAAGCAAGTGTGTCCAAGCAGTAGAAAAAGTTTATACGGATTTTATATTTTTACAACAACAACAACAACGACAGCAACAACTACAACAAAACCCAGCAGTCCAACAAATGCAACGCGTAGGCCTTCAACTGTGATTTAAAAATACATAAAAACAAAAAACTAATAACTAAAAAAATAAACTATAAACAAATATAAAAAACAAATCAAATTAATTATACAACATTTACGAGTTTAGCCCCGAGTCTGCGTGTGTGTGTGTGTGTGTGTGTGCAATAGTTTATATTCTTTTTTTTTTATTTTGTTATAATTTCTGTTTTGTGATCAACCAACATGTTCAACTCCAACATACCAACCGCCGCCCTGCTCAGCATCGAGAGCAGCGGCCTTGGCCTGGGCGCCCATACGCCCAAAACGCCCGAGATTCTCAATTCCTTGATCGCCATGACAAATCCTTTGGATAATTTCAATTTTGGTCTGGGCCCTGGCAACAACTGCAGTGCCGCCTCCACACCAATTGTCAGCGTACGCAGCTTCAATGGCCATCCCCAGGCACAGGTGAGTTGTGTGAACCGAGCGGGGAGATGGGAGGAACCTGGCCTAAAACTATCCCCATATTTGCAGTCGCACTCGCAGGACAGCAGTCATTCCAGTTGCTCTGCATCGCCGCTGGACTCACCGGCGGGCACAGCCACTATGCCCAGTGTGCAACAGGTGAGGCGACAAATTTTCTATTTTCAGATTCTGATGAAATTCAAAACTTGCAAAATAGTTCTTAACTTTTGTGAACAAAGTGTTGCTAAGTTGCAAGTCATAGGTGTAGGTGTATTCTTTATTGAAAAGTAATGCTGCTCTCGGATCTGTCGTTAGCTAACCGAAAGAGAGATTTATACCTCGGGATTGAGATTGAATTTGTACCGCTTCATTCTTAACATTTTGAAGTATCTTTTGAAGTATTTAAGTTAAGTAGGGAACATTCTTAAATTGAATAACCACTGAAAATATTGTAAAATGTAAAGATAGGGGAAGTTAACTTCGGCTCCGCAAAAGTAAAAGAAGTTTTCCTATCAGAGATTTCTTTTCGGACCTTCCTTTCTATGGGAGCTATACTATATACATAGATGTCCGTCTTCGACTAAACTTAGTGGAATTATGGAAAAACATAACAAACTAACAATTACGAAATTTGGAGGCAATTCCATTTAAAACAAAAAAGTTTTTCTCACTAAAACTTCTTTTTCGACCGATCATTCGTACTGCAGCTATGTGCTATAGTCATCCGATTTTGACAAAACTTTGTAGAATTGTGTAAAAGTATATAAAATAAACATATGCCAACTTAAGGGACATTTCCATTGAAAACAAAAAAGTTTTTCTAACTAAGACTACTTTTCAGACTCTACTTATCTATGACAGCTATACTATATAGATGTCCGATTTCGACCAAATTTGGTGGAAACATGGAAAAGCATAGTAAACTAAGAAATACAAAGTTTGGAGGCGTTTCAAATGAAAACAAAAAAGTTTTCATCACTAAAACTAGTTTTTCGACCGATTCCATCTATGTGTTACAAACATCCGGACAATTTTATAATATCCTCTGGGGTATAAAAACGCTTTCTTGACATACTGTAGTCAGGGATTTTATTTGTTTTATATATTTAAAATGTTAAAACTAGTTGGATTTGACTGCTTTCTTATGCATTCTAGTTCTAAAACCCATAAAGAATCAAAATTAAACACAAACCAAGTTTTACCATTCAGAGAAAGCGCTTTTTTTTGCACAATAAGTGAAAAATGTAACTTCCTGACTTACTGTAGTTTTTTTATGGTTTCTCATGCATCATTTTGTTTTGCTAAGATGTCTGGTTAGTGTGGTGGATAGAAGAATCATGCACAGCTGATGGGAATTCTGTTTAATAAGAAATTTCCAAAGATCCATGAAATAAAGACGGTTGTATAAACCGAAGAAGTAGATGCTTATGGCCGTTATAAAATAATTTTTAAAAATGTTCCCTTGTATATGTTTAAGGCTCGTGACCAAGATGACTCGTTACTCGTTACCAAGGCCTACTGATTCGATATTATTCCGCATTTCCAAACTTGTTTGCTTTTTTCTTAAACTAAGCAAGCGTTGCTTTATATCAACTTCCCATAGGCAGCCTCCGACAGCATTCGAAATTCATTTTAGAACGAGCAGCCTGGCTGTTCGGTCACTTTCTTCTTTCCTTATTTTGATTTTATTTATTTCTTTGATTATTATCGACGTCGACGTCTAAAGCCACCACAACGCGACGAAATCTTTTTTGAACCATAAAACCACCTACAAACAAAATAATGGTTGTTATGGTGGTATTTCGCTCGAATAGTAGCCAAATATTTGATTTAAGGGGACTGAATCTCAGCAAGCGTCGATCTTCGGACACCACAAGGGCCCCGCAGATTAACACCACAGCCGTCACATAGCCACCCAAAAGGCCCGTCGTTACATAAAACGCATTTAAGGACTTGCCTAGCCAGGGCGTAGAATTATTTGTTATAAACTTAATTGTCACTTTAAAAAATAGGGTAAACTTAACTTCGGCTCAGCCGGGGTTTTGTATACCCTTGCAGTTTGGTTTTCAAAATAAGACTACTTTTCGGACCTTACATTTCTATGGGAGCTATACTAAAGGGTGATTTTTTAAGAGCTATAGGAAAGTTTTTCAAAAAAAAAACACATAAAATTCAGAAAAATGCATGAAATCTTTATTTGAATCGATTGTACGGTCCATATAATTTAATGTTTGAAGATTATTTCATGCAAATGTTGACCGTGACTGCGCCTCAAATGGTCCATCCGCTTAGTCCAATTTTGGCATACTCTTTCCAACATTTCGGCCGGTATCTCACGAATAAATGCTTCAATGTTGTCTTCCAATGCGTCAATTGAAGCGGGCTTGTCTGTATAGACATGAGCTTTAACATAGCCCCACAAAAAATAGTCTAAAGGCGTTAAATCGCACGATCTAGGCGGCCAATTGACCGGTCCCGAATGTGAAATAAAATGTTCACCGAACTCGCCTCTCAATAAGTCCATTGTTGCGCATGCTGTGTGGCATGTGGCACCGTCTTGTTGAAACCACATGTCATGCAAGTCAAGCTCTTGCATTTTGGGCAAAAAAAGTTGGATATCATCTCACGGTAGCGCTCACCATTCACAGTTACGTTACGATTCGCATCATCTTTGAAGAAGTACGGTCCAATGATGCCACCAGCCCATAAACCGCACCAAACTGTGACTTTTTCTGGACGCATTGGTAGCTCTTGCAATGCTTCTGGCTGATATTCACTCCAAAATCGACAAATTCTGCTTATTTACGTACCCATTGTGCCAAAAATGAGCCTCGTCGCTGAACACAATTTTTCGGTAAAAAAAGTGGATCTTCGGCCAACTTTCCAAGAGCCCATTCACCAAAAATTCTACGTTGCGGTAGGTCGTTCGGCTTCAATTCTTGCACCAGCTGTATTTTGAAAGGCTTCACAAGGATTTACTTCCGCAAAATTTTCCACGTTGTTGAGTAACAGAGGCCCAATTGCTGCGAACGGCGACGAATCGATAACACTGGCCGATACAGCTGCGATATTTTCTTCAGTTCGCACTCTACGTAAGCGTGTTGGTGGTTTAATGTCCAACAATGTAAATTTGGTGCGAAATTTAGTCACAATAGCCCGAATAGCCGCTTCAGTGGGTCGATTAAACTGACCATAAAATGGAAGAAGCGCGCGATGAACTTTTTTAACAGAGCACGCATTTTGATAATAAAATTCAATAATTTGCAAGCGTTGTTCGTTTGTAAGACGATTCATGGTTAAATTATAGACCAAACTGAAGATGTTTGACAGTGAAACAAAACACGAAACGTGCGTGAGCTGTTTAAACCAGTGTTGCCAAAAAGATAATAGCTAAAAAATCACCCTTTTTCCGCTAATTTGACAAAAGAAAGAGCAAAAGAAAAGAAAAAACTAAATTTTTTTAAGTGGAACGAAGAAATGCAAATGCAGTGAGGACGAGAAGAATGATTTGATTGACTTGTCGGACGAAAAACAGATCTTCGTGGATCAGCCACAGCCGCTTTTCAGACCGGGCAAAGCCCACATTGGACCTTCAGGCTGCTCTAGTGCATGTTCAAGAAGATCGAGGCTCAAAAGTGAGACTGTATTGGTGTGCGATATCAAAGCGACACAGCCCTGCTTTGAACTGCCCTCAACGACGGCTGGGCAGCGAATGAAGGCAAAGAGAGCGCTACTTACGCTCATATGCCCGACTTTGGCATGCGCTCGGCTCGTGTGCGTGTCCATAGGCCCCTGGGGGCTATAGAGGAACATCGCTGCTCTAGTGGCTCAGTGGGTGCACTTCGAGAAAGTGTCCCAAGTGTTTTACAGACCCCGATCATAAAATTTGGAAGAATGCTAGATTACAAAATACATAACTCATTTATAAGGTTTTGATTCAGCAATTCAAGCATCTCGACTCCTTCTGGTTAACCTGCAAAAAGAAACCGAAAAGTCAACCGACAGTCAGAAATATTGGATCAAAGCACTTAGGCCTTCCGGCAGACCGAACAATAGATCGTTCCAGGACCAGTTCTTGGAATTAAAAAAGAGCTTTGATATTCATTAATTACATTCAATTATTACAAAAATGATCAGCTATGACATTTTTTTTAATGATTTCCGCCGTTCTTCTGTGTTCTCGGATAATCAGGCTCAAGTTGGGCTGTTCCCCCTCGATAAGAATAAGAATTTATGTGCTTCTTCTTCACATGCAATTATAAAGTTGGGTACCACGCATGCGCAAGTTCTTTCCCAATACTTCTGAACCTTGTTTCGAGGTGTCTTGACGCGTATTCTACATTTGGAGAGCTGGTAGTTGAATTGCTTCTCCAGTTGCGGCGCCGTCGGAGAAATCAAAATCGTACACCGCCTCGAATTAGTGTCCTGCTTGGAAAGACCTGATCCAAACAGATGTGCATCCTAGTAAAGATTGCATTTCCATCAAGGCTAGTTGGCAACCAAACTCAGTGGCTCGCATGTGTTGGCCTGTGCTTCCCACAAGCCACAGGATTCTCGAATTTTCAAACCAGAAAATATTGCTCTGAACTAAACGGAAATGGTTTAAGAATTTTCCAAAACGAGGCCGCGCCTTTCTTTGCCTTTCGCCTCGTTGCATTTGAACTTTTAAGATACAAAATGTATCTGTGTCTGTTTCGGTTTTTTGGTTCTGTTTGCCCAGCACGCCCAAAAGAAAAAAAAGCTGGCAAATTTCGTCTGAAAAATAAAAAAAAAAAATGTGTAAAAACGGACTCGCAAATTTGCATTTTTTTCTTTGTTTGTTCGCCCGTTTGCACATTTTGATTCAATATTTGCCATATTTATAATTTTCGTATTTCTCGTATTTTCTCTTTGCTTTCGTGAGTTGGTTTTTGGCAACATTTGTGCAAATATTTGTGCAAAAAGTGCAGTAAGCAAATTTGATATATTCTCCGCAGGAGAAGGGGAAATTTATGTGAAATTTGTTAGAAAACAAATTGAGAAGTGCTTAATATTCGCGGTCGTAATTAAAAGCTGCGCCGATGCAATGGCTATAAATTCGTTTGGAGTAATAACCATAAATCACACAGACACACACACACACACACACACACATACAGGCAGACACCTGCCAATTAGTGCAATGAGCGTGAGTGAGAGCAAAGGCGAAAAGTATCTGCTGGATGCGTTTCGCAACGCTCATTGCTGGCGGCTTTTCCAACGGCTTTTAATTGCCGCGTGGCAAATGTTATTCATATGCATTAATTGTTAACGCCCGTGGCACCTACTCCCCCTCCCCATCCCGCCCTCCACGTAACGTGCCTCATTAAGGCCAATGTCAGTCAAGTGATTCTCCTCCACACACACACAAACACACACCGAGGCAAATGCAGATGATGTCGCTGATGCTGATGATGCACAGATGCAGATACTTGATTCAATTTCAGTTTGTGCATAAAAAAGTGAAATCAATTCTGGCTGCGTTTCGCAATTGAAACGACGCATCGCCCACACATCGACCTGACCAACAAAATGTGCAGCGTCAGGCGGCGGTGGTGGCGGTGGTGGTTGCTGGTGTCCAGTGGCCACCATAGCTAGCTATCATGCCGTTGCGTGGGCTCATTTTGCACTGCTTGTGGCTGCGTGGGCGCCAAAAAAGTCATCAAAATGTTGTCATGAATGAAACATAAATGTGCATGACCAGATTGAAAACCGGCAGCCAGATTGAAGCAAGCAGCCAGTGCAAGTAAATTGAACTGTAAATTGAACTACTGCTCAATCAAATATCAAAGTTAATTTTCTATTTCTATCAAATATGCAAATTGAAGAAGAGTTCGACAAAAAAAAAAAAAAAAAAAGATGAAAAGAAATTGTAAAATTGCATTGAAAGAGCAAATTGAAACTGAATTTGATTGAATAAGTGTTGAAATATTGGCTACAAATTGCTGGACTCAAGGATGAAATGAGATTGAGTGGTAGCCATCTAGGATGTTATTTCAGAAAACTTTAGAATGTCAAAACGAGAAGACTTACATTTCAAGGATTTTCTTATGATCCAATTTGAGAGACCGCTGTGCAAGTGCTCGTGGGTTCGATCCCGCCTCGGGACATCTGAAAAAAAGTTTTTTTCTTTGAGAAACTTATACACCCGGTCACCTTCACTAGCTGTTGGCGCCTGCTTTGATGCACAAAAGCACGCAGTGGTTTCTAATTGAATAAGCGTCTTGATGTAGCCTTCCTAGTAGTTCCCAAGTACTAGTTGTTGTTATAGAAGGAAAATACATAACGCGGACGGATATGGATCACACCATAACAATTACAGAAGTGGGAATAGCAATCAAACGCTGTAAAATTGGGAAAGCGGCAGGCATGGACAGAATCCCGGCTGAGTTCTTAAAAAATGCCAGTGACCAGCTTATTGAAATCCTCCCAGCAGCTTACAATACAATATCAAACGATGCGAATGTCCCCGAAAGCTTCAGAAAAAAACATAATATTTCCGATCTTCAAAAAAGGCGATCCCTTAAGCGCGTCCAACTACAGATGCATTTCCTTTTTAAATGCGATTATGAAGGTGTTTAGTTCTGTACCACTGTACCACTGTGCAAGAGGTCGTGGGTTCGATCCCGCCTCGGAACATCTAATGAAAAGTTTTTTCTTTGAATAAACTTTACACCCGGTCACCCCTCTCTGCTGTTGGCGCCAGCTTTGTAGTAATTAGCCATGCAAAAGCTTCTCAAACTGCCGTTCGGATTCGGCGTTTAACTGTTGGTCCCTTTCTCTTGCGCTAAAATAAGAAGCGCAAAAGCCAAGAGATTGAGAGAAGCTCGGCTTTGGCCCTTTGGGGCTGTGTCAACTTGACAAGCCATTTTACTTTACTTAGTTCTGTACTACTGGAGCGGCTGACAAAATGGATAGAAGAGCGCAACATATTAAGTGAATATCAAGCAGGACTTAGATAAGGATACTCCACCACAGATAGCATCTTTATTTGTCTGATTAGCTTTATGGTAAAAGAAAGATAGAATCGGAAAGAGAACCCCAACTTTTCTATTTTGTTTTAGCGCCCGCAATCTGATTAATTTCTTGATCCCATAATGTTTCCAATTTTCGTTTTAGTTGTCAGTTGCCCTGACATCTAGCACAAACACACACACAACTTGCCCAGAGTTGTTGCACAAGCCGTTTTTAGTTTTTTTTTTGTGTGTCTTGTGGTATGAAGTTTTTTCCCGACGACCATATGGTCATATGGATTCAAATTTGGACTCGTTGGCGCATGCGATTATTATGATTATGTGGTTGTTGCTTTTTTTTCGCTTTAAACAAAATTTATTTATCTGTTTTTTGGGTCAATAAATAAAACGCAGCGTGCCTAAAATTTAAATGAAACAATGCGTTGTGGGGCAGGCGAAAATAACAGAAACTGAAACAGCAGCCGCAGCCGCAGCAGAGCAAAAACAACAACAGCAACAACATGGCAAAGAAGGGCGCGTTCAATGGGCTGTGGCAGCGCCCGGTCGCTGTTATGGGGCAGAGGGGCAGTTCGACAGTGGCATCTGAACAATTTCTCGAGTAGACAGCAAATAAAAAATAAAATAAAAACGACAAAATAACGTTGAGAATGAAACTTAAGTCGACTGAGGCGACAATTCAATGAGCTACCCAGCCATGAAAGTTGAAGGCGGAGGGGAGCATATTTTTAAGGAAGGGCTGATTTAAGTTGGATTTAATTGAGATTTGATTAAAGTTCAATTCAGATTCCAATTTTTTGAAACTTTAATTCAATTTCAATTTAATTTCAATTTAGTTTCAGTACAAATTCAATTCATTTTCAATTTTTTTATTGATATTCTAGTTTCATTTACTTTTTTTTATATTCTTTTATTCAAAATTTATATTCAAAATTTCAATTCAATTTTTGTTCGATTTTATTTCATTCAGTTGAATTCAATTCAGTTGAACTTAAATTTCAGTTCAGTTTCAGTTCAGTTTCAGTTCAGTTTCAGTTCAGTTTCAGTTCAGTTTCAGTTCAGTTTCAGTTCAGTTTCAGTTCAGTTTCAGTTCAGTTTCAGTTCAGTTTCAGTTCAGTTTCAGTTCAGTTTCAGTTCAGTTTCAGTTCAGTTCAGTTCAGTTCAGTTCAGTTTCAGTTCAGTTTCAGTTCAGTTTCAGTTTCAGTTCAGTTTCAGTTCAGTTTCAGTTCAGTTTCAGTTCAGTTTCAGTTCAGTTCAGTTCCGTTCAGTTCAGTTTCAGTTCAGTTTAGTTTCAGTTCAGTTTAGTTTCCTAGTTCAGTTTAAGTTCAGGTCAGTTTCAATTCAGTTTCAGCTTAGATTAACTTCAGTTTCAATTCAACTCACTTTAAGTTCAGTTCAGTTTCAGCTCCAATTCAGTACAGTTTCAATTTAGTTTTAAATTTAGTTTCAATTTAGTTTTTTTCAATGCAGTTTCAATTCAGTTGAGTTATAGTTTCAGTACAACTTTAATTATATAAAAACTTTTTTTTTTAATTTTTAAGCATTTTCAAGTCGAATTCTATTAAATTTCAATTCAATTTCAATTCAGCTGAAGTAATATTCAATTTCAATTTAGTTTCAGAGCAATTTGAATTCAATTCCACATCTATTCAAATTCTATTCAATTTCAATTCCACTTCATTTCAACTTCCACCCAATTTTTATACATATTTTGGGACTTGCTCTGGTTTTGAAGCGCATTCTCGCTGTCATTCTGGCTGTCACATGAGATTTCCTTCTTAAATGAAAGTTGACAATGTGTGGAGTGATTGACCATCTGTTTTTTTTATTTCATTTTTGTGGATTGCTCCATAAATGGCAAGTTGATGTTGCTGGCCGCCCACCCAAACTCTCAACTGGACTCAACTGCCGAGTTGTCCTGCCTTGCCCCACCCTTCCTCCCTGCCCAACTGGGCTTTCGCATGGGGCGTGTCGTCGCGCATATGGCAGATCTCTATCTTTCACTTTAATATTTATAATTCAAAACCAAAAACAAAAAAAAAAGGTCGCTCAAGTAAATCATAAAATAAATAAACAAAATGCCGCAAAAGATTATCTCCCAAGTCCCCAGACCTTGCCGCGACAACGGGCCACGAGGCTGTGTGCTTGGAGTGGGCAAAGGGAATGGTGTAGTCTGATTCGTCATGGCTATCTACCTGATTGAAGGGTGTGGGGCTAAACTGTGTCAATCTTTTGCAGCTGAGAAAGTTGCAAAGGGGAATCTGGTGAATCTTGTGAATCATCGTTATTTGTGCGCTAGTCCGAAATGTCATTTGGTCGGCCTGCCTCACTTATGCAATCTTTTGGGCAGGCTGCCTTCTTTGGCCGGGGCCACCAATTTGGCTATTGGTGACAAGCAACTTTTGCCAAGGACGCAAACACACACACTAACTCTCTGCTCTCCGCTTCTCTTCTCTCCTGTCTTGCAGACCTGTTCGCAGCTGATCAAAGCCGGCCTCAAGCTGTCCATACAAAGCAAACGCAAGCTGTCCACCTGCGACTCCAGCTCCGGCTCCGAGCAGCCCAACTCCAAGTGCTCGCGACGCGACGATGACTGCGAGGAGAGCAGCGATGAGGACAGTGAAACCAAATCGGCGCCAAAGGGTCTAACGCCCGAGGACGAGGATCGCCGGCGTCGGCGACGCGAGCGCAACAAGATAGCCGCCACCAAGTGTCGCATGAAGAAGCGCGAGCGTACCCAAAACCTCATCAAGGAGTCGGAGGTGCTGGACACACAGAATGTGGAGCTTAAGAACCAGGTGCGCCTGCTGGAGACGGAACGGCGCAAGCTGCTCGAAATGCTGCAGACGCATGCCCAGTCGCCGGGTTGCCTGAGGACGGGCGGCTGTCAGTTGCCCTCGAAGTTGCTGCGGTCGCCGGCCCAGAAGTATTTGGCTGAGCTGGAGCTGGATGGTGGCTGCGCCGGTGGCATAGTGGTGGGTGGCGAAAACAACACAGTTTGCGTCAACAACAACAACAATAACAGTAGCAGCAACTCGCCCTGCCAGCGCATGAGCATACCATCCATGTCCACCTTCAAGTTTGGCTCGAAGACCGCAGCAATCGCTGCCGCTTTGCCCAATGGCTACTGCAAGCCCTCGCCCAGTCCGCAAGAGTTTGAGCACGCCGGCTACCTCAGTTCACCCAGCCAGGAGACGCTCTGTCTGCAACAAGCCCTAAATCCCGCCAGCAACACGAACAACAATCACAGCAGCAACGCTGACACTCAACAACTGCAGCAACAGCAGCAGCAGGTCAGCAGCACCACTCCCACCCTGGTTTCCGTCTCGGACTACGTGCCCAATTGTGATGGCCTGCAAGGTCTGGGTCTGGCCACTGTGGTGACCAACGCCAATACGCCCACCTCCCTCAGCAGCAGCAGCAACACGAGCAGCAGCAGCAACACCATCAGCAACAACTCGGCTGCCTCCACGCCCACCAGCGCCATAGAATTTGTTAAGAACGAGCTGGTGGACTCGCAGAGTCCCTATACCACCGCCCTGAGTGCCGAGCGTTTTCTGTTCGAGCCCAGCGACGGGTTTCCCGACATCAAGCATGCGGTCAGTGTGCACCCGAGCAGCATCATCAACAACAACATCAACATGGCCAGTGTTGTGCAGCAGAACAACAACAACAATCATCTGATGGACTTCCACCCCGGCCTGGGCCACAATGGAGTGGGCGTGGGTGTCGGCGTGGGAGTCGGAGTGGGCGTGATGACGCCCTGCTACGATGAGGAGCAACTGTTGCTGATGAAGAACAGTTGCTATACCAACGATCTGCTCTCCCAACTGGCCGACGATGCTGCCGATTTTGTTGATCTGGATACTGGTGCAGCCGCCTTTATGACCAACGGCGGTTGTCTGGCGTGAGGGCGGGCCCAGCGGGCGGCCGATCGTGACCTGTTGCTGGCCTTTGAGCAGGTACAGGAGCAACAGCCGAACAGCAGCCCGCAGCAACAACAGCAGCAACAGCAGCCGAGTCAGGTGGAAGTGGAGGAAGAGCTGGAATTGGAGGAGGATCCAGTGTGGACCAATGTGGACTACTGGTGCTAGGGAGGAGAAAGAGTTGTCCAACTGAATGTGTATATGTCTAGCCTTTAAAGTATGGTACTCATCGACTATGTTTCTCGTTCGTCAAACAACAAACAAAAAAGAAGCCACACTCTCTGGGTCTATCCAAGCTAACCCATCCCAGCCGCAAGTATCCAAGGTCTTCCAATAGTCAACAACAACAACAACACCACCTACCCATGTCCCCCTTCATCCTATCAACACATCTAGCACACCAGACCACTCGAATATATCCAAAAACAGTGTGTACATTTTCGATACTTTGTAGTGAAGTCAAGATATCGACAGTGTTGATGAGTTATGCGGGTTAGACCGTAGCTTTACCGACTTATCGACATTATCGATAGCTGAAATCAAAAGTAACAAGCTGAATTGTTTGCCAATAATCAATATTATTAATAACTTATGGGTGTTAATTTGGCTTAACAAACAATACTGAAAGCTTAAATTTAAGTTTAGTATAGTTTGTTCCTCTTACTTTCGAGCGGAGTCTTAATTTTTGCTCGATTTTTGTACCATTAATCTATATTATCGATAATTTATCTCGACACTCGATACTCGTGCTTACTCGCACCCGCAACAGAATTTACGCGCAGGTTCGCTGCAAGATTCTTATGACATTGTTCTTGTGTTTTGAATACTTCAAACAACAACATGCTACAAGAAGGAAAGAAAGAAAGCAAATGCTATCTCTTTTGCTCTCACAAATTGTTCGGGCCTGTTCCCGTTACCGATTTCAAAAGTTTTGCCTAAGAGTCAGTGGAATGAAAAGTAAACGACCATTTTCTGGGCAACTTCATCTTGCAAATATTTTATTGTAACATGTCTAATACTGTAGAGATTTTGAAGTATTCATTGATATATCGTGCGTACAATTTTATTTAAAATCATATTTTTTTATGCTTGTACCTCGGCAATTGCGTGTAAGCGATCGAAATGAAACCGAGCTATTCGCAATTCCGCATGTTAAGGCTGTCTTATGACTGAATTAAAACTCGAAAACGATTTGAGCATTCATTCGAAAAGACAATCGATTTCAATTTCACTCGGAAACGAAAACACCGAAATGAAAACAATTCTGAATTGCCATCGTTTTACTTTTTAATTCCACTTGGAAACTGGTACAGGCCTGGTAGATTTTTGTGTGCGTTGATCGTAACAGCTCGCAGCAGATCTTTGACTTCGGCAACAAGTACTCGCGGTAACTCGCTGCCGAAGCGAGTATTTGTACTGACGGCTCGCAGCAGAACTTAGATTGTAGCAACAAGGTGCTTGCGACGACTCGCGGCCAAAGCTCCGATTCAACGTGAGTATAAGTACGGGCAACACTCGAGTTTGACAAGCCTTGACCGCTGAGCGATTGTACTCGTGGCGGCTAGTTGCAGTTCTCTGATGTATACTGAAGTCTCGGGCAATCTCATTTAGAGATGAGCAGCATTCAGTAAGCGTTTTAGTATTATTGGTATATGAGTCCAAATAAGCAAAATTTGAGCTTAAAAAATTTTCTAAGTGAAATGAAAAAAGTAACAAATTTAAAGCATAAACTGATTTTTATATAAATGTTCTAACAATTCTCGAGCTGTGTGGGAAATCTGGCTAAGATCGATAACTTATCGAGGTAAATTGGTCAAAAATATCCAAATTTAAAGCATAATTCTATGGTTTTAGAGCAGTGGTGTCCAAACTCACACACAATCACCAAACTTGCCAACCACGCGTGGCTGCCTTTTCAAATTTTGGACATCGCTGTTTTAGAGCATGTCTAAGCAAGTTAAGGGGCACACCTAGTGTGATGGCCTAAAAAAGGTGATTTTTGGGAATTTTTTATTAAAAAAAACTTTATCAATTATTTCAAAATTTTAAGAATATATTTATACATGTTTCAAGAATATACAGTGAAATTTTTGAAGAAAAAAATTAAATATTTTTTAAGTTATAGTCGATCTCCAACGGCGCGAAAAAAAAAAATTCCTTCACTGCTGCAGTGATTCCGGCCTTCTCCGTGGATGAAATTTAAAAAAAAATTCTCGTTAAACTAGATAATATTGTCTGTACAATGACCTACAATAAAAAAAAATTAAAAATTGACAATATGGCGGCGTTTTAAAAAAAAGTCGAATTTTACCCCAAAATTTTGGTCGTTTTTTGGCCTGCCAAAATTCGATTTTTTGATCAAATCAAAAACCGATAGGTCATTGTACGGAGAACTATATATAGAACATGTAAAAAAAATTCGATAGTGATCGGATCATTTTTTTTTTGAGTAATCACTGCAGGAAATTCGGAAAATGCTGTTTCGAGAAAAACGCGTTTAAAGATAAAATGATCGTCTCTCTAGCTGCCGAGCGGCTGCTCTTTAAATTGCTATAACTCAAAAACTATTTGAGATATCGATTTGAAATTTTAATATGTTATTTTTAAAGGTGTATTCTACCGAAATATGAAAAAAAAGAAAAATCGATTTTTTTGAAATTTCACACTAGGTGTGCCCCTTAAAGGAAATCCAATTGAAATTTTTGCCATTTGACGATATAAACGATAACTTAAGGGTACTTATGCGGGGAAAATAAGACAAACTTAAAGCATAAATGGGTTTTTTTCTTAAACTTATCTTTCTTACAATCTAAATATGGCTTAATATGAGGAAAAAAGGTTTTGATTGATAACACTAGGCAACAAGTTCCAGTATATTGACGAATTGGTAGTAATTCTAGATGATTTTAGTTTGCTAAACGCGACTGCGTTTTCAGAAATTTGAGAAATTTGAGATTATATTTGCTAAGAGTGCCTATTTTGACCCTTTTTATGAACGTTTTGTGGAGTTCCTTTTCGTTTGATTTGGCTCGCTTTGATACTATCTTATACTTAACTTCAAAATAAACTATTCCAAGTAATTCTACGATTTTCTTAACCGAAGATATACCTTTTTGAACACATGTCCTCCAACTCACCTTATTTTGAACCGCCCTCTGGTATGTAATGGATTTGGTTTTAAATTTATATAAGAATTCAATAAAAATTCCTATAGCATATTGTTTGGCAGTAGACAATTCAATGAATTAAAACACATGTATTGAAAATGGTATATCTCCGCGTAAAAAAATCCCAAAAATTTTTAACATAGTTAACTTTAAGCCTAAGGAGTAGTATTTTACAATAATATCAAACCAGGGAAATGCACATTCCTATGTCGTGTGCATACAAAAATTCTCTAATCAGCGCTGCTCTGACACACAGCAGCGCTCTCTTTGCTTGCATTCGATGCCCAGACGTCGAGCAGGGCAGTTCAAAGCTGGGCTGTGTCGCTTTGATATTGCTCACCAATACACTCACACTTTTTGGCCTCGCTCGTCTTGAACATCGCTGGTTTAAACATTAGTAAAGGTTCCCCATAAACAGTGCCGAAAAAGCATCAAAATATGCATTTTATGCAACTTAAAGCTCAAACCACCAAAGATCTAGACGTGATAGTCCATTTCTGAAAACAGATTCGTGTTCAACACACAATAATCATCTAGAATCACCACCAACACTTCAATATACTGGAGAAAGTCTTATTTTGTTGCGAAATTATCACTTAACTTCGATAAGCTATCATTGGGTGCATTCAGCAGCTAAATCCGATTTCCGATTACTGATTTACGATATGCGATTGCTTATGATTCTCTGCTGAATAACACTGATTGATAAGTCTAAAAATACATTACAACTATGAAAAATTTAGGAAGCAGTTTTGAGGTCTTTTAACGCTGTAAGTTTGTCAGCTCATTTCCAGTTATGGGGTCTCACCAATCATACCTTTTGAATGATTCCATCTAATCAATTATGATTGTCAAATTTATCAATCGCAATCGGCAATCACTGTATTCAGCAGGTAAAATCGGTAATCATAAATCAGTAATCGGAAATCGGATTTATCTGCTGAATACGCCCATTATTTACCGCCGAAAGGTTATCGGAAAAATCAATTTTTTCCATATAGAGCAAATATTGAGCGATATTACCAAGACTAACAAAATTTGAGGAGCTTATTTGAGCTTACAGAGGAGGAGCTGAGGAGCTTACAGAGCTTATTTGGGCGAACTAAGCGCAATTGAGCAAAATTTAAAGCACATTTGTTGATCAAATCGCTTCCACTCATAACCTATTTAGTTCTTGACCCGAGCAAATATCGAAAATGCTCACACTGTATTTAACCACTTCCCCAACCCCCCAGTAGTTCGATAGTCGTTACCCTTACCCCGCCGCCTGGAGCGGCGCCCAAGTCTGTGGCTTTACTACCTCATAAAACGTTTAACAATTTAACTATCACTCACACACCCACAACTGTACATAACCCTTAATTTTTATACGAATATATCGATATCGATAACATTCCAGAGGAAGCGAAAGCGAAGAAGAGTCACATCCGCATCAGTAATTATTAATTTTAATCTTTTTTTGTTCTTGGCTAAAAATTAAAAAAGTAAAAAAGAAAAGAAAACAACAACCACATGCGATATGATGACGTTTGATATTTTATTTTTTTTTTGTCAAAATCTTAGGCTTAATCAGTGATACAAAATATTCTATATGTCTCTTTTTTTTTTGTAATCTAAGCTAAGTTAAATGAAACCAGAAAAAAGCATAAAAAATGTGTAAGCTGTTGCCTTAAACAAAAAATTTCAATTGATAAAACTAAATACAAAAAAAAAAACAAAAACATTAAGAAATTACTAATATACACTTTGTTAAACTAAAAACAAAACAAAACAACAACAACATATATACAAACCAACTTTTTAACTCGCGCCTTATTACAGTTAATATACAGTTATATATATAGGATATATATATATACTTCTATATATGTGTAATTTATATAAAAAGAACTATTTGTGTATGTGTGTTTACTGCTTCATATACAACTATATATATGCCTATATCTATATACATACATACATACAACATATATATACAACATACATACAAGAGATGTTTTTTGCAAGACAGCTGTGAACACCAAAAAGTGGCCTAAAAAAACAAAACAAAAAAAACAGAGAAGAGATCATCAAAGTGCTTTGTCAAAATGTTAATAAAAAGTTTAATAAACAAATTAATTGCCTCGATTTGTACTAAAGATTTAATATATATACATATATATACAACCTCAACCACACCCCCGCACGCCTTTTGTAGTTATACTATACTAAACGCCCCCTCCGCCCCCCGTCGCCCCCGCATTGATGTTATAGCTTATACAAAACCAAGCAAAATTGTTGTACAGAAATTGATATTACTTTCAGCTTCCAAAATCAAAAAACAAAAATTATATAAAACTCAGGTCAATTTCTTGATACTTATTTACTTTCTCCCTCTTTGAAAAGAAATCGCCCAAAAAATTCAATGTTAAATGTAAAATGTAAATGGCAAATGCAATCAAATCAAGCAACAAAAATTGTAATTGTTTTTTTTTTTTTTTTCTTTGGTATTAATTAATAATTAAGAGTCTGAGTGTTTGGCTTGCAGCTGAAAACAAAAACTAAAATTTAAATATAAATAATTTTAAAAGCATTATCAATCATTCACTTCTTTGTATTCACTTCTAGTTCTACTTCATTCAGGGTGTTTCATACAGCCATGCTCCCATTTTCGCATTGCGATTTGAAACCGGTTTTTAGTACAAATTGGCTCTCCAAATCGCAAAACTTTTGCGAATGCGAAAATGGGAGCATGGCTGATAGTAGTGGCGCATCTTTTCATCTCTTCTCCATTTTCACCCTTTCAGCTGATTGAAAAAAAAGGCAAGAATCGTACAACACTTTGAATAGAGCGAGACCAGAGGATACTTTTAGTTCTGTAGTGCTTTTACAAGGTTCCAAGCAAGCTTCGGTCAAAACAAACCATGGTTAATGTGTGAATATTCGAAATTTGAAAAACCTTCATCAGATTCAGATTTTATTTAACTGAACCAAAAATTTTGGTCTGAAATCGTCTCAGGTTGCACCTGGTTCGGTTTAAGGTGAAAAATGTCAAAATTCTGTATGTCTCAAGCTGCACCACAACAAGAAAAAGAACACGTATGCGTAAATTGTGGTTCGATAAAGGCTCAGGGTGCACCTGGTTCGGTTTAAGGTTAGTTTAACAGTAAAAAAGTCGAAATTATGTCCGTCTCATGCTACACCACAACAAGAAAAAGAAAACGTACGCGTAAATTGTGGCTCTATAAAGGCTCAGGGTGCACCTGGTTCGGTTTAAGGTTAGCTTAACAGTAAAAAAGTCCAAATTCTGTCAGTCTCATGCTACACCACAACAAGAAAAAGAACACGTACGCGTAAATTATGGTTCTATAAAGGCTCAGGGTGCAACTGGTTCGGTTTAAGGTTAGTTTAACAGTAAAAAAGTCAAAATTCTGTCTGTCTCATGCTACACCACAACAAGAAAATGAACAAGTACTCGTAAATTTTGGTTTGAAATCGGCTCAGGGCTCACAATGTTCAGTTTAAGGTTAGGTTCGCAGTAAATTTTCGGGGGCAGAACCGCTACGCTTTGCCGCCCATGTAAAGTTTCTAAGCCTAAATTTATTGTCATTAGAATGAAGGGCCATCTGTTATATTGTTATATTTCTCTCCACACCTGTTCCATATTCAGATATTTAGACATCGCTCTCTCAAGCTCAGTCGCCAGCGCCGCTTTGGCCGCATTAGAACATTTGTAAAGAGCAGGCTAGCGTCACTTGCACTTGAGAACTCAATTAAAGAAGACTTGATAAACTATTTACACCTCAAGTTTATTTCATTTCTTTGGTCTTAGTGTGCGCGCACGTTGTGCAAGAGGTCGTGGGTTCGATCCCGCCTCGGAACATCTAATGAAAAAGTGTTTCCTTTACATGTCAAGCCATTTACAAACCAGTCTCTCCACATAATTTTAAGGTAATCACGTCGGGGTCACCAAAATGATGTGGAGAGACTGGTTTGCCTCCGCAAGCTTGATTGAGCGGCGCTCGATCCATTCCAGCGAGATTAGAATTGTTTTCAGATGTTACGAACGCGTGTAAGGCATTAAGCTGGCGCACGACCGTTCCAGCTCTAGCCTTATAAAAACCAATGTCACTAGGCACACATGACTGGACACTCTTGGCAGCTTCTGCAATTCCATTTGTCATTTTAAAATAATGAGTGCACTTTGCGTGTATCGACTCAAGAAAATGCAATGACAGACGCGCCGAAAATTAAGCGGTTTTTGACTGTTCACTTAGGGTAACTGCACAGCCGCTAATGAAACAAAACATAGGCAATGATAGCGAGGCACAAAACCGTAATGGTTGCTGCCCAGTCGGACTTTGCAGAAAGTGTTGCGAAATCTCAGTACATCTGGTGGCATGAAAGTTCACGTAAATAGTTTGTACCTGCAACTCAAGTGTTCGGATCTTTCCTGCTACGACTTACAAAGTTGGTACTTCTGCAGTACTGAGAAATTAAGAAAGCAGTCTGCTGATGACGTCACCCCAAATGGAAACGGTTAAAACCCCTCAGTTTTTCGCCGTTTCCATTGCAAATCGAAGCTAAAGGCTCAAGTCTTTGCATGCCTTCTCATGTGAAAAGTAAGCATGAAAAAGGGCATATTTCATAATCAAAGGTCCGAAATAATATCGAGAATTTTATTTTACAAAATATAGCGTCAATATCTGTGCAACGATATGCGCGAATGATAGCGAGAATTTCTGCACAACGATATGTACGAACTCTAACGAAGACTATATCTGTCTATATATAACCGACTCGCAACGATCACGTTGGGGTCACCAAAGTTATGTGGGGAGGCAAACCGTTCTCTCCACAGTAAAAAAAAACGAAATTCTGTCTGTCTCATGCTGCACCACAGCAAGAAAACAAGACTTACGCGTATATTTCGATTTGAAATCGGCTCAGTGCTCACGAGGTTCAGTTTAAGGTTAGACTAACAGTAAGAAAGTCGAAATTCTGCCTGTCTCATGCTACACCACAACAGGAAAAAGAACACGTACGCGTAAATTTTGGTTTGAAATCGGTTCAGGGCTCACGAGGTATGCTTTTAAGTAAGGTTCACTGTAAAGAAGTCGAAATTCTGTCTGACTCATGCTGCACAAATAAACACGTACGCGTAATTTTTGGTTCGAAGTAGGCTCAAGTTACACGTGGTTCAGTTTAAGGTTAGGTTAAGCCTCTCTCTTGCTACCTGTCACTAGCTTTAACACAACAATATTGAAACAAAATAAGCTCAGTGCTCACGTGGGTCTTCTTAAAAACAGTTTGTGTGTGCGCCTCTCGCACATTTTAAAGTTCTCCGCTCGCGCTATACCACAACAAGAAACAAAATACACGTACGCCTTCTACTTCTTCACACATCTTTTAAGTCTTCGACATTGTCGGAACTTAGACGGGACTTACACGATGGAGCAAACTACATGAAGTTAATTAGAAAGCTCTTGATTGCACTCTCTCTTTCCCACGAACTAAAGCTTTATCGAAGGCATAAGGAAGATTTCTTGCTACTACGAAACAGAAGTTTGACTTGCCGTTCTATACCTCTGCCTAAGGAAGAAAATAACAGAGACTTCCTGAACCTCATAAGCCACCATAAACCATTAACTTAACTCTTCATTCTCCTTTTCATCCTCGTGTCGTATATGGTTCACCACCTAAAATCAATCTAACTTTTCATCTCTAGTTTTTAGTTTTAGGTTATAACAAAACAAAAGCAAAACAAACAGTTTTTGATATGCGCTACGAAAGTACCTGGGACACTGTTCAATAAAAGTATACATACATGCACACATACATATGTACTATGTAGACAAACTCAGCTGCAGGCCAATACTTCAGGCCAACTCCAGGAATTAAATGTATAGTTATTATTATTGATTAATGATCGATCTATGTGTATTTCCAAACAAAACAAAACTCCCATAAACTGTGCTAAAAACAACACAACAACAACAACAACCACAACACGATTATATCATGTATTATTTAGATATTTTTGACTAGCGCAAAAATATATGCGAAATAATTCTAAATGGAGATGTACAATTTGCATACAAAACCAACAGACAGCAACTAAATATGCTACACATCTACTTACATATTAAATGCATAAGCGCCTCCTCCTCTAAGAGCCCCCTTAAAATCATGTATGTACTTGTATGTATCTGTATCCCCCGCCCAGCCCCTCCCCCTCCATCCCCTGAAGGGCGTTCTACAACGATAAGAAAGAACAATACACAGAATTATAATAATAATACAAAAACAAAAAAAACCTACAAAGAAAAACAACAAAAAAAAAATACAAATAAAAATTAAAGTTTAATATCCATAAATTGTGATTGTGTTCTGATTTTGAAAAAGGAAGCGTGGGTGGGTTATGCGATAGACGAATCTCCAGGGAGCTAGTCAAAAGTACTTAGAGTTGAGTCGAAGTTAATCTTTAAAATGATTCAGGCATTTTGAATCATGCAGAAGTCCTGTATCGCGCTCCTTCTAGAGCTACAATAGGTTCAAATTACGGATTGTCTTCACAACACCTTCTTATTCGGAACTTGAGGTGGCTTTGCCCACCTTTTTTGGGACCATTGAACTAACAAACCAAGTTTCCTTTTTAGCGGCCAGTAGCGGATCTAGGGGGGAGCCATGGGGGCTGAAGCATGATTCTTGTTTACTTTTCTGAGGGTACGAATGAATACAGACATACTCGAGTAAGTATTCACACATATTAGTTGGTAGCTTTGCAGTCGCCTGCCATTTTTTAAGTAGCTTAAGCAAAATTGTTTCCCTGTAGTTCAGCTGGTGTCAAGGCACTACCAGGCCTAACGACCTGATGCATCACTGAGCGTTAGTCGCGTCGTTAACGACACGTAATGCATCACAGCGCTAGTATAGTACATGAACTATAGTATGCACCCATCACCACACTAACGACTGGTAATGCAAGGTCGTACCGATCGGTACGTTTTCCGGACATTCTCATACAAAATTCGTTAGCCAAATACTTGGCTGGTGGTTGATCTGGTGGCGAGTGCTCACTACGAAGAGTTAGG
>JAEIFV010000947.1:0-118107 GCA_018904265.1 Lordiphosa collinella | reverse complement strand
TGAATTTTAAAAGTATAATTTTCAATGCCTGGGTTTGGCTGCTTGGAAGGCAGTTTTTGAACCTTTTTTAAAAAAATCTTATTTGAAAACGGAAATAGTTATTTTAATTCTTTTCTTATTGTATTAAGTAAACATTGAATTAAATAAAAATTGTTTTTCCTTGTTATGAGGGCTGTTCAAAAAGTGGTCGGCCCTCAAAGTTGGACGTCGAAAAAAGGAATGCTGCTGGCGGCACGGATAACTCCACTTCGGATCATCTGAAATGCAAAAAGAACTGATGTAATTCGGGCCCCTATTTCAATCATAATTTTGCAATCATAATTTTGCGATTCAAAATGGCTGCCATTGAAAAATGAAAAATCGATTTTGGGCAAATTTTTTTGCCGTTTGGTGTAAAAAAATAGTAAAAAATTTTTAAAATTATGATTGAAATAGGGCCATAATGGGGACAATTCTGCGTCGATTGCACTTTGTTTCATCACAATCAGTTAAGAAATACGGGCGCAATCAGAGATAAACCCGTTTAAAGTTTGCAGTTGCTAGGTAAATCGGGTCACTTTTGGGTCATTAAAAGGGCTATATAATCCTTTTAGGACGATATTCTCAAATATCCAAACTATAAAAATATGCAAAAAAAAAATCGAAAAAAAAATTTTGTCAAGCAATACCCTTAAAGCTCAAAAAAATGTATGTTAATTTACATATTTCAGCTATTTGGTATTCATACTGTCTTATTTAGATTGGTATAATGATTAATATATTTCGGAAATTCAAACAACAAATATATATGTTTTCACAACGACTTAAGTTCTTGGATCAATTGTCGGATATGATTCACATTTTCAGAAAAATCTTTTACTTTTAAATAAAGTTGCATAACAAAAAAAATTAAATACTCTTTGAAACCAACAAATGTTAGCAGATAATTTGATTAAGTGTTATCTTGCCCGTTATTTTGGGGCCCCATCGGTTTCTGCTTTGTGCCAAATGGGGGCATTTTAAAAATTGACGTAGATAACATGTAGAAATACATGTGGGTTTGTGTATTGGCTAAATTCATTAGTATCAATTTCTGAATAGACACTGAACATTGCAATTGAGAGTATTATTTATATACCCTAACATTAGCTTATAAATATTCATATTTCTTAAACCTAAGCTTATACCCACATGTCTAAATATTCCATGCCCTTGCAAGCGTCGCATTGCCATATAGGTTTAAATAAATTAATTCAAATGAAGCGCGCTCTTTAAAACGCATACGGCGCACGCTGCAGCTGTCGATCACGCACACCATTGTTATCGATAACGCGGGCTTCCTCTATCAGCTGCAATCGCGTCAGCAGCCAATAAAAGCAGGCCCCAACCGAAATATGATTCGAATTTTGCGCGGCATTGCACTATGGGCTTTGTTTTTTTTTAACATCAACCACAAACTGATACATATATTTTAAGATTAATGTAGAATTTCGGATTTTGTTTATTTTATGATTCGACCCGCCCCAGAACATGGCTTCAAAAAAAACTTAAAAATTCCAAATGTATTCGTTTTTTATGGATTTGATTTATTGTTTAGTTGGTTCTCTCTGAAACATTCGGATTTAGATAAGATTTATTAATGTTAAGCTACTTATGAAGTACATAAACATTTTCTTTTTTTAGGGTATTTATACCTTCATTTTTAAGGGTCACAAAAATTAGACTAAACAAAAACCAGAAGTGATAAGTTCATGCGCTTTTTTTATTCGAAAGTTAATCGGTTTAAATTTAGAAATTTTTGTAATTGTTGCGTTAATACGGTTATGGTTTAATTTCGGTTAAAGTTGGCCAAACATTTAAAACATAGGCCCATGGTTCACATGATTTGCTGAGAACAGCTAATGTCTATAAAATGAAAACTGGGTTTTGTTTAAGAACTGATGTGGTTATGGTGTGAACTTGTGTATTTGGGATCGTTCAATAATCGGATTTATGGAGTTTCACAGTCAACATTCCTTTTAATTGGTCCTAGCTCCGTTATTTATTGACCGATCCCAAATATCCTATGTAGATTACACCATAATGGTGGGTATTAGGATTGACTTAAAAAGGTTGAAGTTTGTATACCCTTGCAGCACGTTTTTCTATCTACTACTTTTCGGTTATTTTACGGACCTTACTTTTCTATGGGAGCTATACTATATAGATGTCCGATTTCAACCAAACTAAGTAGAATCATGGAAAAGCATAAAAAACTAACATGTACATTTTTTGGAGGCGGTTCCATTAAAAGCAAAAAAGTTTTTTCCACTAGAACTCTTTTTCGGCCGATCATTTGTACTGCAAATATACGCTATAGTCATCCGAATTTGACAAGACTTTGTAGAATTGTGTAAAAGTATATAAAATAAGTATATGCCAATGAGAAGGACGTTTCCATAAAAAAAAAGTTTTTCTACTGAATTTCGTTCCTATGGCCGCTATAAGCTACAGTCATCCGATTTTGACAAAACCTTTGTAGATGTGGAAGCTAACAAATAAATAAATGCCAATTTTAAAGTCATTTCCATGGAAAAAAAGTTTTTCTAACTAAGACTACTTTTCAGACTCTACTTTTCTATGACAGTTATACTATATAGATGTCCGATTTCAACCAAACTTAGTGGAGTCATGGAAAAGCATAGCAAACTAAGAATTACGAAGTTTGGAGGCGTTTCCATTGAAAACAAAAAAGTTTTTCTCACTAAAACTAGTTTTTCGATCGATCGTTTCTATGACAGCTATATGCTATAGTCAACCAATCCGGCCGGTTCCAACAAATATGCAGCGTATAACTACTAAAAGTTTTTTTTATACTATTTATACTCTGTACCAAAGGTACATAGAGTATAATAAGTTTGTGCAAAAGTATGTAACAGCTAGAAGGAAGCATCTCCGACCCCATAAAGTATATATATTCTTGATCAGCATCAACAGCCGAGTCGATATAGCCATGTCCGTCTGTCTGTCCGTATGAACGCACAGATCTCAGAGATGGTAAGAGATAGAGGTTTGACATATATGGCAGCACTTCACAGGTACAGAGTATGTTATAGTCGGGCCTGACCGACTTTCTTTCTTGTTTAAAATGCAGCGTGGTCCGAAAATCCATTATGCCATTTCATTTAACTTTATCTTTTATAAACGGAGAATAAGAACCAAACCACGACCAAATGTTCATGATTTTAGAACAGCGATGTCCAAAATTTGAAAAGGCAGCCACGCGAGGTTGGCAAGCCAAATTCTGCCGGCGTCGCCGGCCGGATTATGTTTGAATCGTACGCATTTTATTTTTTCAGTGTAAAGCAGTAAAGCGTCACCTTGCCTTGGTGTTACGCACACAAGCAAACGCTTTCATTGGTGTGAGTTTGGACACCACCCCACAACCAAACGCTCGCCGTTCCCAAGCGAGTGAATTCGTGAAATAACCCGCCAAAACTCCCAACTGGGAAATATAGTAAAAATTTGTGGAGTTGAGTTTGTGGCAGTGAAAGTATCATTTACGATAGTAACAATACGGTTGCGTAATCGGTATCTTTGCGAGACTTTTTGATAGTACGCGAGTCATTTAAAATCTTTGTTTTTATTTGAAATACTTGTGGGACTATTTGTGGGACTCGAACTAGACCGCGCATAATTTAGGTTGGCAAAGGCAGCCGAAGGAAGCCAGAGGTCGCCTCACTGACTGCGAGAACAAAATTTGCAGTCTGTGCTCGACACAAGTAAAATATTATTTTATATTTAATACAAATTCAAAAAACAAAATTTCTTAAAATAAATTAATTTTTTATACTGAAAAAGATTAAAAAAAGCATGCTGCGAATCGCTCATTGGGTGGTCCCGCCGGTGGACAAGCGAAATGGGACCGGGGAAAGCATATTTTTTACATTAAATGGTACTTAGAAGCAGAATGCAAGGTATGTATCGATTAGAGGTAAAAAAACCTAAAATATAAGGCGCCACTATTACATGCATAAGAGTTGAAAATAAAAGCGATGCGGAGCCATTCACACAAACCGTAAACAAAAACATGTTTAAAAACAAACAAACACAAATAAAGTAATTTTGGGAACCCGCTCAGAATGATGACACAACACGATACGCACGATTTGTTTTTTATAGTTTTTTAACTTGCAAACTCAATATTTTCGTAATTACGCAAACTGGCTTTGCTCGCTTGCGAGTCATCCAAAATGCTGACTGGTTAGTGACTGTCTTAGAACGACATTTTGTTTTCTGTTTAGTTTAACTGATGAATATTTTTATTTAGATACTCAAACTAAATCCTTAGCCATTTTTTGGTAATAATATAACATTGTTGATCATAAACTTTAAATATATTTTGTTGTTAGCGATCATCATCATGTCGGACTCGTCGGTCATTTTTCAAGACCCAAATTGAGAACGAGTTTTCTTAATTTGTTCGTCGATTTAAAACGATTGGTATACTTGTAAGAACGTGGTCTTGTTTTAAGAACGGAAAAATCAAGAACGGATTGGGTATAAAAGTAAGAAAATGGGGCTGCCTTTCAGAACGCCATTTTTTTCTGAGTGTACAGCAATTACAACTTCTACCTTTCCTTGTTTATGGAAAAGAGCAAAAATTGTTCCTATCCCCAAGCCAAATAATGAATATAGGCCCATATCTATTCTGCGATTTCTGGCTAAGGTCCTTGATAACCTAATGGCTGTGCAAATGCAAATTTTTCTCAACACTAATATGCTTCTGAGTAACCACCAATCAGGACTTAGAAAAAAACAGAAGGCAAAACAAACATTGTTGAAGACATACGAGGGCCATCCCAGAAATAGCCGACCTAACTACTAAAACACAAAAATTTATCATTTTTTTTTTCAACATAGGATCCTTTTAGGTCGATACACTTTTCCAAGCGATGTTCAATAGCTTCGATTTCGATACCGATACCATTGAAAACAAAATAGTTTTTCTCACTTAAACTAGTTTTTTCGACCGATCGTTTCTATGGCAGATATATGCTATAGTCGTCCGATTCGTTCGGTTTTCATACTTGTGCAGCGTATTTGTACAAGGTGGGCCAAAATAAGTCATCCGATGTTGTTTGTCGGTGTTGTGTGCCGTTGCTCCGTCCTGTTGGAACCACATGTCATCCAGACCTAATTCGTCCAATTGCGGCAGAAAACCCCGGTTAACATGACCCTATAACGCGCACCGTCTACTGTTGTCGTTTGACCAGCGGCGTTCTCGAAAAAAATGGCCCGATGACTCCTCCAGCGTGAACAGCGCACCATGCAGTCACTTTGAGCGGGTGTAATGGCTCCTCGTGCATCACTCGTGGATTTTCGGTGCCCCAAAAGCGATAGTTTTGCTTGTTCAAGTACCCGCTGAGGTGAAAATAAGCCTCATCGCTCATTATGATTTTGGTCGAAAAATCGATTATTCACGATTATTCCGCGTTCTTGGGGAGTATATCGATCCATGGCTTGTTCACTTGTATTCTACATCTGTCTAGTCCACAAATGTCAAAACAGATCTGACTTTGTTGGCTATTTGTAAAAATAAGAGCATCTTCCAATAGGGTGACTTCTTTTGACCCACCTTGTACTACAAGACTTCGTACAAGTTTCGTGAAGGTAGCTTTCAAACTGACGGAGGAAACCGCATAGAAACAGACGGACAGACGGACATGGCTAAATCAACTCAGCTCGTCATGCTGATCAAGAATATATATACTTTATGTGGTCGGTAATGCTTCCTTCTATGCGTTACAAACATCCGGACAATTTTAATATACCCTCTTCAAGGGTATAAAATGTAAAGAACGAGGGCGTAAGCTAAAGTCGGTCCTGCCCGACTTCGATATACCCGTTACTCAAGAGAATTAATGTTGTATAGCCTTCCCTTATGTTAGTTAACAGAGCATTAACATTTATGTGAACATTTCAACATTATGTAAGCAAACTGCGCTTGCGGCTCGAAAAAGTGTGCAAGTTTTTTATAACTTTAATAACTCTGATCCGATCTTTATGAAAATTTCAGAGATTGTACGAGGTGTGTTCAAAAAGTATCGCGAATTTTGAATTTTCGCGGGTTACGTATATTCGAATTTCGATTTTTTTGTGGCGTTATGTTGGTACTCATGTCTCTCACTTATGCCGACAAGCTCGGCCATTTTGAATGTTCACTTAATTGTTGACAGCTGCTTTGCTTGCACGTGTTTTGGATCGTCTTCGATTTTTACCTATTCAAAAAAATGGATCAAAGAACCTGTATCAAATTTTGTGTGAAAAACGAAATTAAGTGCGCGGATGCATTCCAAATGTTGACTGTGGCATACGGAGAAGCTACCTTGGACCGAAGCAACGTTTATCGGTGGTACAAAATGTTCTCAGAAGGCCGAGAAGATGTGAACGACGAAGAGCGTGCCGGACGCCCGAGCACTTCAACAACAGACGAAAAAATTAATGAAGTGGAGAAAATGGTATTGGCCAATCGTCGAATCACCGTTAGAGAAGTTGCTGAGGACCTAAACATATCGATTGGCTCGTGCCATTCGATTTTATCAATGATTTGGGCATGAGACGGGTCGCCGCGAAATTCGTACCAAAATTGCTCAATTGCGACCAAAAACAGCATCGCATGAACATTGCTAATGAGATGTTAAACTCTGTCCGCGACGACCCAAATTTGCTCCAGAGGGTCATAACTGGTGACGAATCGTGGGTTTATGGTTATGACGTGGAAACCAAAGCTCAATCATCTCAATGGAAGCTGCCGCACGAACCAAGACCGAAAAAGCGCGCCAAGTTCGGTCGAATGTGAAAGTTTTGCTGACAGTTTTTCTTCGATTGCAGGGGCGTGGTGCATCATGAGTTCTTGCCACAGGGAAGAACGGTCAATAAGGAATATTACCTGCAAGTTATGCGCAATTTGCGCGAAGCAATCCGCCAGAAACGCCCGGATTTGTGGAAGAACAAAAATTGGCTTTTGCACCACAATAACGCCCCCTGCTCACACATCGTTGCTTGTGCGCGACTTTTGGCCAAAAACAACACACTAATGATGCCGCAGCCACCGTATTCCCCCAGATCTGGCCCCCTGTGACTTTTTCTTGTTCCCTAAACTGAAGAGGCCCATGAAAGGACGACGTTACGCTACGCTTGACGAGATAAAGACGGCATCGAAGGAGGAGCTGAACAAGATAAAAAAAAATGATTTTTTGAAGTGCTTCGAAGATTGGAAAAACCGTTGGCACAAGTGTATAATATCTCATGGGGATTACTTTGAAGGGGACAAAATAGATATTCATGAATAAATAAATAATTTTTTGAAAAAACACAAAATTCGCGATACTTTTGAACACACCTCGTATATATTGTTCTGTCCGGCTGTCTGTATGAACACCTAGAGCCACAAAATTTTGTATGTAGACTCCTATTGTCCGTACACAAATCAAGTTTATTTCAAATTCAAAATAACATTTTACCCTTGCCCGCACCTAAGGGGTGGGCAAGATTCAGATAGAAAACCCATGAGTGACGGAAAATAGTTAATCGCAGGTCTTTTTAGTCATATCAATTTGCACTTTGGAATTTTATTCAAACGCTCCATTTCGGCTTTAATTTAATCTCTTAAAGAAAAAGTAAACAAAAAAAAATTAATTTAATTTATCACGGTACAAGAAAAGCGATAAATATGTGTGCTTCCTGCCACAAAAAAAAAAAAGAACTGCAAGATAAATTCAATTTTCTTATTATAAGATTAGGCATAAAGATTCAATCTGTTCTTGGAAGATAATCTACTCAATTCAAGCCTTTTCTGCTTGGTCCAAACTTATCGGGCTAACTGGTGCTGATCCCTGAGTTCTCACTCCCATCCATTGGGGGAACGCAGCTCAACCGGGTCAACGAAGCGAAATATCTGGGTGTCATTCTAGACTCGAAACTCTCCTGGAAGAGAAACTTCAAGGAAAGAATAAAGAAGGCACTAGGTGCATACTACGCCTGCAAAAAGACTTTCGGTAGGAAGTAACGACTGCAACCGAATATCATTCATTGGTTATACACAGCGGTCGTCAGACCTATCCTTACCAATGGAGCGCTGGTATGGTGGAAGGTGGCCAACATCAAATCCCACCTAAACATAAGGCATAAAGTAGCAAAGAGCAGCTTGCTTGCGTATTACAGGATCCCTACGTTCTACCCCCCAGGCGGCCCTGAATGTAATTCTGAACCTGGAACCAGTAGACTCTTTCCTGAAGTATGAAGCAGACGCAGACGAAGAAGGCACAGGAGCAGGCATCTTCTCCGAAGAACTTGCGACACAGCTCTCATACCGTCTACCGAACTGGTGTAGCGTTTTCCAAGCAGAGATTTATGCCGTCTGGCAGGCGGCCAAATTGTTATACACCTTGGAGGAAACTCCAAGGAACATTAAGGCTCTGTCATCAAACGCTACAAAGAGCAACCTAGTCCGCATTACGGCGACAGCTCTGAACCAAATCCAACAGCACTCCATCACCCTCGTCTGGGTACCTGTTCACGCAGGCATACCGGGCAACGATTCAGCGCTGCCAGTGACACAAGCGGTAACGGACATTCAAAGACCCCTGCGAGATATCATGACGGAAGTACAGTTGAAGGCTAGAACTAGGGCAGAACGACAATGGGACCTCGCACCCGGTTGTAACATCTCCCGATTACTCTGGCCAAGATACTCACCCAAAAGAACTTCCTAACTCCTACACTTTAGCAAGAACAGGATTAGAACTATGATAGGAGTCATAACGGTGCACTGAACCAATGGTCATATGGCCATCAGGATACGCGTGCCCCACCATGACTACTGTCGTAGTTGTGGGAATGAGGAGGAAACAGAAAGTATCCAACACCTTCTTTGTGACTTCTTAGGAAACGCACCCGGCATCTGGGCAAACCATTCTTCGAAGACCTGGGCAGTCTGGCAAATGTGCCCCTAGAAGACCTGGCTCTTTTCGTGGATTCCTCAAAATGGTTTAAATAGAGAGACTGCGCAGAACCTGACCGTCAATTCCCACTATCCCCCTCCCTGTTTTCAATGTGCTATTTTGTTAGCTAGACAAAACATAATCTCAACTCTACTGTTATTTAGATATAAGAATTTGTATAAAAATTCTAATGCAAAATATTGATAACAAACCTAATTAAAATGCTAGCCAATTTGACAGAATTGAGATACTTTTAGTAGCGCAGAGCCCAATCAAATTTTTACTCTTACAATCCAGGTATAACCTCCATGCGCGTATTTTCTCTGCTAAATCAGTTAGAATGCATAATTAAAGTAAGAAGAGTAATTTCCAATCGCTGTGGAAGCACTTAATTTCACACAGCAGACACTGATTAGATATGGTATTCAGTCTGGCTAAAATCTGTTAGAAATTGCGGTGATAAGTTCTTGGAAGATTATCATAGCATAAAGACAGAAGGCGTGGATCGGCTTATCTAGACGAATATGTACTTCTAAAAACATCTAAAGTACGAGAATCTTTATCAGATTGTTCATACTCAACACAATTTTTGTTGGGCCACCGCTTGTCGCAATTATTGCCCCAATAACGCGTGCCATCATATACAAATAAAAATCTCAAAAACTTCTTGTATGTAGTTACATACTCGTATATGTATATATGTTGCTAAGTACTAGTTATTTATACAAAAAGCCCCGCTGATAGGAGACGATAACGTGACTTTGTTGAGGGTGCCCCCGCACGTTCATTGAAATCAACGCACCAATCGCAATCATAAAACGTCGCGACATCAAAGTCATACGATTTTTTAGACAAGCCGACTCGACTATTCAGTTGAATAGTCAAAGCTTCTCAGCTTCCAATATGTACTATAATAAAAGCTTTATGCTTTACCGAAAGTTTCCACTAATAACCAACCTCAACATCTTTAATGTGGTGATATACCATGTACGAATACATCTAAATTTAGGCTGGTTCTTACAAGTTAGTCTACGAAGTCCTTTAAATGAGAATTTTTGGTTTAGAACTTTTGGTTTGGGAATTTCGGATATTTTATGTTTAAAGCTATTTGGGCAAAGACTTTGGTTCGGCATTCAAAGGTGCACAGATTATTTAAGTTTGTGCAAAAGTATGTAACAGCCAGAAGGAAGAATCTTCGATCCTATATATCGTATATTCTTGATGAGCTTCAAAAGCCATTTCGAAATTACCATGTCCGCGATTCCTTCCAACTACAGAGGCATGTCCTTTTTAAATACGGTAATATCAATGTTAAAGTCTGTACTACAGGAGCCGCTGACAAAATGTTATTAAGCGAATATCAAGCAGTATTTAGAAAACTCTACCATAGATAGCGTCATTACACTAGATGTATATGTGTTTTGTAGATTTCAATGCAGCGTTCGATGCTATAGATAGAAGAAGTCTTTTCTATAAACTAAGCTGCTTAGGTGTGTCGACTAAGATGTTAAATCTAACACAGGGACCCCACAGCGGCAATGAAGAGGCGGTTTGAGATGGTAATAAATTATTGGGACGGTTTGAATGTAACCTAGAATGCTTATTGAGCTACTTTCTGCTTGCTCTGTATATAGACGATATTTCGAAAATACTTCCGAGAAGAACATATCAAAGTTCTAAAATACCCCGACAATATGGTGATAATGCAGAGTCCCCCAGCATCCTCCAAGATATGATAACCGATTTAATTAAGTATTGCAAAACTTGTCACCTTGAGATAAACACAACAAAGACAAAAAGTGATGATGATAAGAAGCGACCGAGGGGTATACCGAATTTGAATATGTTGAGAAGGTACTGCGATTTTACGCCAAAACAAGAAAGAAAGTCGGTCTAGTCCGTCTATACTCTGTACCTGTGAAGTTACGAACCTTCTATCTATAAAACTGTGGGAGATATGTCGTTTTTTCCAAATTTCGGGGGCCGGAGCGGGCGTGGCAAAAAATGAAAATAAACTTGATCTGCCTGCAAATATAAGAAGATTTTGTCCCATAGACGTCAAACCTCTAACTCTTACCATCTTTGAGATCTCTGCGTTCATACGGACTGACAGACAGACGGACATGGCTATATCGATTCGGCTGTTGATCACAGGGATTGCAAATAAGAGTTATGAGTTAATAAAAATCGAACCTTAAAAAAATAATTTAGAAGAATCGAAATATCTTAGATATACTAATTCAGGGTCCTGGATTCTGTTGGCAGGATAAACCGTTATTTTTAATTTTTATTATAAAAATTAATTTTAACTCTTATTTTTGATTTAAAAAAAAAAATTACAATATAATAATTAAATTTCAATTTTTATTTAAAAATCATAACGTAACGCTTATTTTCAATTTTTATAATAAAAATTAAAAATAAAAATTATTTTTCAATTTTTATAAAAAAATCGAAAAATAAAGATTATTTTTCAATTTTTATTATAAAAATTGAAAATAAAAATTGAATGTAAATATCTTTAGAACCGGGTGGAGTATTACCAACTTGATCAAGAATATATATACTTTATGGGGTCGGAGATGCTTCCTTCTGGCTGTTACACACTTTTGCACAAACTTAATATACTCTGTCTACCTCTGGTACAGAGTATAAGGATAGGGGAAAGTTAACCTCGGCTCGGCCGAAGTTTTGTATACCCTTGTAGTTTGTTTTTCTAAATAAGACCACTTTCGGACCTTACTTTTCTACGGGTGCTATAGTATACTGATGTCCGATTTCGACCAAAGTTAGTGTAATCGTGGAAAAGCATAACAAACTAAGGCCGCCCGCACACGGTACGTATCGTCATCGTAGCGTCATTGTCACATCAAGTATTTGCTGTGCAGCTACACGACACAATTTTCATTTGTCGGACATCTATATATAATCATAGAAAAGTAGTGTCTGAAAAGTAGTCTTATGTGCCTTTCTCACTGAAGCACATTTTTAAGAAAGTTATCGTCATCACTGAAAATGCAGATTGCTGTCCGCATTGTGTTGCTTCTGCATTTGCATTTTGAGAACATATGTTCTTTGTTGTCAATTAACCAAGCCTCTTCAGACCAATTGCAATTACATTGGGAGTCTTAACTTTCTGCAATTCAATGAGTTAAGCTATGTACTCAGACACACTAAATCTAGACCTAGCTAAAGATACAACTTTTTACGCTGGGGTCCCTGCTAAGAGAACAGTGTGACTGCTAAATGCCAAAATATCCTTCAACAGAAAAATACCACCAAATGTCAAACGGTCTTACTGCACTGTGTTTGTTTACCTAGTGGGATTTGATTGAAATTAAATTGATTTAAGTAATAAAATGTAGGAGTATTTGGATGAGCAGAAGTCATGGGCAAACCCTTAGTTGTGTTTAATTTTGTTTTTTTGCTGCAGGCTGCAGCCATTGTTGAATTCATTTAGCAAGGGTAACTTGCTAAATAATTGTAAACCATTTTTTTTGCTTCTACCTAGCTAAACCTGTTGCTAAAGCTATCAGCTTTTAGACAGTCAAGGTTTCGGCGTTCCCCGCTTTTTTAGCTAAGGCATTTAGCTTGTCTGAGAACGGCTCAAGCTAAGAGGCCAGCTAAAAGTTTTAGCAAGCGTTTAGCTACCGTTTTTATACCCTTGCAGCGGGTATTATAAAATTGTGCGGATGTTTGTAACGCATTGAAGGAAGCATCTCCGACCACAGAAAGTATATATGTTCTTGATCCGCACGACGAGCCAGTGTTGCCATTTTAGCTATTTAGTTGCTAGATCTAGCATTTTTGAAAGTGGAAATGCTTATAAATTTTTGGAAATGCTATTAGCTATAAATCTAGCAACTTTAAAATAATGTTTAGCTATTTCTAGCAATTTTTAAATTTTTAAGACGAAGTGCGAAATAACGCTTATTAAATTGGTTTGAAACCTTAGCTATAGAACTTCCCCCGAGTAAAAACTCTCAGAAGTGAATTTCAGAGTGATAATTATATAATTTAGGCATAATCATTAGACATTGCTTTAGTTCATGAGTGATTTCGGTAGAGATTCATGTGATTTAGTACTTCACTTTATGGCTAAAAGGCATTGCCTGTACTAGATTCATGTCCGAAGAGCAAGTAAGTGAAGCCATGTTTTTAGTACCAACTTTTCAATTCAGCGCTAATTTCAGTACTGATTCGATACTGACCCCTACCTACAGTAGTGATTGTCCAATGAAAACATTTAGGTTGTCTTCAATCTTTATATTCTTTCAAAGAAATTGACTACTATGAATTGTCGCAAAATATTTTGTTTCATTATAATGAACAAAAAACTCAAATATTGCTGATATGGACGAAGTTACTAAATTTCGTTACATAATTCTCAGTACTGAGATCAGCATTTTTTGGCCTTTCAGCTTTCGTTATACCTAGATTTGGGTTCGGCTCGGACTCCAAACAAAAAGGGAGATTGTGAATTCGGCTCGGGACTCAGTCCTTTTTGAAGAATTTGTTAAATTTGGTAATAATCAAGTACACGAACCTGAGCTTAAAAAAAATCAAAAATAATTTTTTCGATACACCGCAAATTATGGAGAATTAACATGCAAAAAATTAGCGGCGGTCATTCATGGTTTCTTTTAAAATTAATATTGAAGTTTACTGATGCTGTACCGAAATTATGTATGTGCATTACTATACTAGACAATTACCGTAATTTTTTAAGTTATTGTTAGATTTTAGTCTTAAAAACACTTTTTTTTCAATTTTTAGCTATATCTAGCAATTTTTTGCGCAAATTTATCAGCTCTTGGGTCCCTTATTTTGGCGGTTTGCAGACCTCGTTTAAAGTATTTTTGTATTCGAAACTTATTACAAGTTAATTTTTTACTAGTATCTGTTGGACTTCAGTCCGAAAACAACAGTTTTTTAAGTTCTTATTTTTAGCAAATTTTTTTTATTTTTAGCTATTTCTAGCAATTTTTTTTTGGAAAATCTAGCAACTTTTGAACCTCATGTTCTGGGAACACTGCGACGAGCTGAGTCGACTTAGCCCTGTCCGTCCGTCCGTCGGTCCGTCTGTCTGTTTCTATGCTATCTCCTCCGTCAGTTTGAAACTTTCCCCTATTTTTTATTTGGAATGCTTTTTGTTTTCAATGGAAACGTTCTTATCATTGGCACATACTTATTTTATATACTTTTACACAATTCTACAAAGTTTTGTCAAAATCAGATGAATAAAGCATATAGCTGCAATACGATTGATCGGTCGAAAATGAAGTTTTAGTGAGGAAAACTTTTTTATTGTAAATGGGATCACCTCCAAATTTCGTAATTGTTAGTTTATTATGCTTTTCTTGATTCCTCTAAGTTTGGTAGAAATTGGATATCTATATAGTATCGCTTGCTTCTTTCTTATTAAGAAAAACTTTTTTGCTTTCAATGGTGGCTGCAAGGGTATACAAAACTTCGGCCGAGCCGGCATCGAGCCGAAGTTAACTTTCCCCTATTTTTTATCTTGAAAACTATTTTTCTTAACAAACGTTAGGGATTTCAAATGCTAAATTTAGAAGATCTACACGAAGCGTGTAACTCATTGTCGCTTGTTGCTTGCCTTTATAACTGTGACTTGCGGCATTGCCGCGCGAGTGCTTATATAGTCCTATGGGCTAAGCTGCCGGCAATTGTGTGTAAGTTTCCGAGACAAGATAAATGAGTTGTGAGTTCGAGTCCAAGACAAGGTAAGTAATTCCTCCCCTCACTACTCTCCTCCCCACATTTCGTTGTGTAACTTCTCCCCACATTTCGTTGTGTGAATAGTTTTTTTTTATGTGCTAAACGAGGAGTTTAGAAAAGCTACATGCCGCATTTAGAAATGAAAATCCTCAACCAACATGTTGAAAAGCTACATGCAGCATTTAGAAATGGGAAAGCTAAACGTAGCGTTTAGTAAAGCTACACGCCGCATGTAGAAATGAAAAAGATAAACTTGGCATGCACCCGGAGAAATGAAGAACGAATCGGCGAGATCGAATTCTTCTTGGTTTTAGTATTTTACTTCTTGGTTTTTTTAAGAAGAAATCTTCTCGGATGTAAGAAACAATCGTTCTCGACTTCGAGCTTGAAGGCGAGGGAAGTGCGGGGAGCCAAAAAACGGAGAGCGCGAGCAACAAATAAGAACAATTCGCTCTCTCGCTCTCAGCATTGGCTGTCACTGGCACCGTCAAATTATAATACGACTTAGAGGCCGCGGTAAATACCAGAGGGGTGGTGTCGTTGGCTGAGCGGTGGTATCAGTGAGTGCATGCTTTCGAGGTCCCGAATTCGAGTCCCAGTAAGGGTAAGAAAAAATAAAATTTTAAAAAAAATTTTTTTAATTAATCACAACAATATGGAGTGAGGTGGTTGGTATTGTGCTACCACCACCACCACCACATTAAATTATTCAAAAAATTCGAGCTCAATTTAATCCCAAAGCAGGATCACTTTAAGCTTTATTGAGATAGATTTGCTCCCTGAAAGATTCCTCTACCTTTCCTTTCATCCTCCATTTTCCAAAGGACATTCCCTCCGATACCAGTTTTGCTATATTTAAAGCTTCTGAAAAAAACAAAGAAATATTAATATTATTGTTGTTTTGTCTAGGACTCGAACTCACAACCTTTTAGCTTTGCACTGAACACGAAGGGCACGGAATTTCATCGCACATGATTATTGCCGCATGTCCAAAGTGCTATTTCTACTTTTCTGCCATCGTTCCTAATTTATGAACATTGTGATCTCGATGGTGATTGAAGTAAGCACATATGGAATGAAACAAGCTTGAAAGGATTGCGTCAAGCCTTAAAAGATTGAATTGAGTAGAATATCCCGTAAATCGAGATTGAATTTTTAAACTCGTGCCAGGATTACTCTAAGAAAATAAAGTTTAAATTAACACCCCTTTTTTTCTGTGTACACTTTTGTGTAGTTTCTACATATTTTTTTCTCTGTGTAGTTGTCTATCTCTCGATAAGCCGCTCTTATTTTTGTATCGTGGTCATCATCTCCATGTTCTTCACCAGATTCAACCTCGATGGAATTAAGGAACTCATGTAGGATGCTTCGATTATCTGAAATCCTTCCGCTGCCGTTCACGTAAACAGGCTTGAGCGTCTACAGAAACAATTCCTTAACTTGCACTTGCCCATTTAAATTTTTCGGAGCCTTTTGTTGTCCGGAAAGTAATAGGACTGATTTTCTTCCGCCGCGACTGTACTTCGGGTCGAGATTTCCTACCCATATTTATACCAGCTGTCCAAAGTAGTACACTCTGTTCCTGCCACCCAAGTGAGTGTCGAAACATCGTTTTCGGCCCTTAAACTGGTGTTAACAGATGTAAAATGCAACCTGACACCGAAATCATTAAAAAAGTTTCTTTTTGTAAAATTAAATAAATAATTTCTGGTTGGCCACAAAATAAATTTATATTGCCAAAAGTTACCTGGGAAATTTTTGATTTGTGAGGGCGGATATCTTGAAAACTAAGCAAAGATTGGCAAACTTCCACAAATTATTCTCGTCTTACCTCGTTGACATCTATCAAATGCCGGTGTCAGTTCAACGGGCAAAACTTACTTCCACATTGCCAATGACTATCGGTTCATTAAAACAGGCGTAACGAATTTTTTGCACTTTACGTTTTCCCCCGTTGGAGTCAAAAAGTACTTTTGCGCCTAACAGCGCTAAACAGAGCTTAACATCTTATACGTGGACTCTATGTTGATAGGCTGTGGGCCTTATTTTGCGTTGCTTAGCTAATGCAATATTGTTGCCACCAGATGTTACGCGCTGTTACTCTACATGTACCATATGCCATCGATCAGCTAAACTTAACTAAAATAAAACAATGTCAGAAAAAGCCGATTGGGAATGTTTTCTCATGAAGACAAGGTTGCGCTGACTTTGGCGGTGAGAGACCGGGAGGCCATTTGGGATTTAACCCACCCCAAGCATTCTGTCTTAAATTTTGTTAACAAGGCTTGGAGTGAAGTGGCCGAGCTTGTTTTAAAAAGAAGGTTTGGAACATACTGTGAGAGGAAAGACGAGTCAGGTTATACTTTTAGTTTAGTCTCTTTTGATGTTTTTTTATTTTAGTTAAACTTCCACTCTCTACAACGGCTTACAATCGAATGATCTAGTCGCGTCTCTTTGAGCATACACGTTCAGTCTTTTTACAGAGTAGTCTTATATCTAGGTGTATGCGAGAAAGCGATGACTATGTACCATAATGTTATGAGCATGTTAGTGTTAAAGGGAATAGCCTTTAGGGTGACTATGAGTCTTTGAATGTACCTTCTCTATCCTACTACAATACATATGTGAAGATAGACTAGCACTTTGGATAAATTGATTAATATTTCCAACAATATGTGAGAGTTGCTGAATACCGAACTGGATTTAAGGCTTTGCGGGAGAGCTATTGCTATCGTGACAGAAGCACAAGCGTAAATCACTTGTTTTCAAAACAAAAAACACCTGATTGTGCAGTGTGCCCCTCCACCAGCTAATTTTAAAATACCATGAACCAGGACAACGCGATGCAGCGGCGTAATTTTTTTGTTGGTTCTGGTCATACGTTCTACGTTGACGCAATATGTGGTGGCGTAAGCTGAATTACTTACGTCGTCAGTCCGTCGGGGGCTTAAGGAAGAAGCGACTAATGGAAAATATTAGAAAACCCCCCTCCCCTAAAAGAATTCTTGGCTAGTATCAAATCGAAACAAATATTTCAGCTTTGAAACTTAAAAACTTTCTTTTGTGAAACGTCTAACAATCAAACTGTAAACCTATATGATAATTTATATATCGAATGGTTCGAAGTGGTTCAGTTGGGTGGTTCAAAGCCGAGAAAATGTCTATCTTCATAGTACCAGCTTACTTTCAATTTCTTACCTTAAATAACTTTTAAGACATGGCTCTGAATCACTTTTAAACCAGTTCGAAACCGGAGATATGGCTTTGAACCACTTTTAAACTATTTTTTTTACCGAGCTCGAACTGCTTCACAGACTTGACACATTTCCTATGACTCTTTAATGATCGACATATGTAAATATACTGTGAAAATTTCGTGAAGATAGGTTCTACGGTTTTGACGTTTATAAAGAACAAACAATTCATTCACAGTGAACATACCTACACTATTATATATATTTTTATAGAGATGTATAAATATTAACGACAGACAGCTAATATAAAGATAAGATTTACTTTTTGGCACCAACCTAAAGGGGGGGCCCGTGCACAGCTGTTGTTCTCCCACTGTTCTCTCTCGCTGTCTCTGTATTAAGCTCATTCTCAAGCGGCCGGCAAATTTGCCGCTAGGACCAAAGTGCATACTTTGTTGTTGTTATTGTATTCCGGTTGGGAGACAGACAGCACGCACATGCGGCGAAATTACCAGAGAGAGACCCGAGACCCGACTGTTCCCTCTCCACCAGTGTTGCTGGTCGAAGCTGCGAGACAGCAGCTGCTTTGGCAAAAGTTTCCAAGTTTTGTTCGTCAGTTGGACGTACAGCTTTGGTGTGAACGGTTCGCCGAGTTCCTGGGCAGAGAACGTGTGTAGTGCAGTGAACGTATATTCGTGGTGTTCTACCAAACCAAAAGGAAAATAAAGAACACAATATACATATACAAATAATATTGTGAATATTGGTTAAGACGGTGAAGAACGAATTTTTTATATTTTTTTGGACACGCCAGGAGGCGATAAGCGATCCCGCGGGCCGCTTGTTTTTCTTAAATTTTTGCTCGAAAAAGGTAAGGGTAAAGACCGCATTTGGGTAGGCAAAACTAATTGCATAAGTTGGTGTTCTCTGTTGTAATTGCCATTTCTATTTATTGGACATGTGTGTTAATTACATTTTATTCTATTCTTCACATATTCCACTATTCCCTACTCCATGCGGGAGCATCGGCACAAGCAAATGTGTGTGTGTGTTTTATTTTTGTGTTCAATATCTATGACCTTCTTATGGTTTCGCTGCCCAAAAACAACAACGACAACAACAACAAATAAGAAATACTAAAACGTGTTTGACAAAATCAGGCATATTTATGTATGTGGTGTATACATTTGTATATTTATACCTAAATTTGAATTTAACTCGCGTGTGCAATGTGAAAGTCATTAAATTATACACCAAAAACTAGGCAAACGAGTCTAGACTTTGATTTGCCGGGTCTAGTCAAAGTCAAAACGTCTATCAGCTCATAGATTTGATAAGAACTAAACTATGAACACAGAAGTCGGAAAAATATTTATGCGAAGTATTTAAATTTTTAATCGTTGAACGAGAGAAGCCTGAAAATAAAGAAAATCTTTTTTAGACTGAAAGAATTTACAATACATTGGAAATTCAGAAAAAAAATTGATTTGTTATTGAATTAAGTGCGAAATATTCTAAAATATTAAAGTGAGAACAGATATTCTTGAATCTGGTACATTTCGTAGATACAGATGTAAGCAAAAAATTTTCTTTGTTGAAATACAAAATATCTTAAAGTAAGTAAAATACAAGTTCCAATATAGAGGGAAGCCAACTCCGGTTTGTCCGAATTTTATATACCCTTGCAGCTTGAATAATTTATATAAATAACAAAGATGTTAAGTGATTTTCACACAACAGCTCAATTGTCGCATTGAACTCTGCTACCTGAGTGATTTCCCAAACTGACCAATATATGGCGCCTGTTTTTTATATGACAGCTTTTCGAAATATTAATTCGATTTTCATCAAAATCGGCTAAGTTGTGCTGAAACAGACAATATTCATAACTGGAAAGTTTAAAGCCGATATCTTTTAAAACAAAAAAGTTTTACTCACTAGAACTAGTTTTTCGAACGATCTCTTCCTATGGCAGCTATGGCCATCCGATTTTGACAAAACTTTGTAGATTTGTGTGAAAGTCTTCTTCTTTCTTCTAGTTCCGATCCCTTGTGGGACATAGGGCATCAACCACTCCTCTCCTCCAGCGAACTCTCTTGTTGGCCGTCGCTTTTAGTTCTCCCCAACTTTTCCCGATGCTTTGCGCCTCTCTACCGACAGTCCTCCAAGTTTCTTTGGGTCTTCCACGTGACCGCCCGACTCCGTCCAACGGGTTCCATTCCATTGCCTTCCTTGCGATGTTGTTCTCGTTTTTTCGCAATGTATGTCCTATCCAGCTCCATTTTATCCTGCGTATTATGATGTCGACACTCTCCATATTCGCTCGATCAAGTAGCTCAGAGTTCCGTATTCTGTCAGGCCAGAATTTGCAGTAGATGCGTGGCAGGCAACGGTTTACAAAAGTTTGGAGTTTCGCCACTATGGAAGTTGTAATTTTCCAAGTGGAAGAACCGTATAAGAGCACTGGCATTACGTTGAACTTGAAGAGCCTGATTTTGTGCCAGTGAGGATAGGTCGAGCAACGCCAAACAGCTGACAGCATCCCATAGGCACCTTTAGCTTTTTGAAGGCGCACATCCATATCGAGCTCCGTCCCTCCATCAACAGCGACTACGCTTCCCAGGTAGCTGAATTGCTCAACCTGCTCAATTGGATTTTCGTCCAAAACCAGAGCCTGGTATTGTCCGGAACGAATGCTGAGCGCTTTTGTCTTCTTCGTGTTGATTTTGAGGGTTGCCAATTTAGCTGAGGTGTCAAGGTGGGCTAATGTATTAGCCAGGTCGCTTAGCTTATTTGACAGGAGGCATATATCGTCTGCATAGTCCAGATTTCGCAGTCTTGTAGTCATTGACCACCCAATGCCGCTGTTGTTGGGAGCAGGTTGCATTGTAGCGAACACGTCTGCAACCACCATTATAAACAAAATGGGCGACAGAGCACATGGAAAAGGCTGTGATAGCATTCCACCGTGAAGCACTCTACACTGGGCGCTGTCGTATGTCGCTCTGATGAGGGAAATAAGTTTTTCCGGTATCCCTCTCCTTCGCAGTCCCTGCCAAATGCATTCCCTGCTAACACTGTCGAAGGCTTTAGCGAAGTCCACAAAGGCCATGTGCAGGTCTGAGTTGAGTTCGGTGCATTGCTCGATCAGAATGCGCACAGTGTTTATGTGGTCCTTACACGACGAGCCCTGTCTGAATCCGGCTTGCTCTTCGCCTATGGTGTCCACAATAGTGTCTCTCAGGCGATCCAGAACTATTTTTGCTATGAGATTCGAACTAGTTGGCAGCACACAAATTCCACGCCAGTTGTTCCATTCGCGCAGGTCGCCCTTTTTGGGAATTTTCACCAGGATGCCTTCAAACCATTCCGAGGGGAGCTCCTCAGTTTCCCATGCCCTTTGTATTACAGGGTACAGTAACTCCGAAGAACTTTTTTGAGACCGCGGTTGCCGGTTGGCATTTGAAGAACTCCGCCGATATGCCGTCTACTCCTGCCGCTTTGACATTTTGAAATTTGAAGGCGTTTCGTTAAAAAATAAAGTTTTTCTTACTAAAACTAGTTTTTTGAGCGATCGTTCCTATGACAGCTATATGGTATAGTCGTCCGATATGTACTAAAAGACTTCGTGCAAGGTTTGGCGAAGATAGATTTCAAACTGACGGAGGAGATAGCATAGAATCAGACAGCCGAGCAGTGCTAAATCAACTCAGCTCGTCATGCTGATCAAGAATAAATACTTTATGTGCTAAATCAACTTAGCTCGTCATGCTGATCAAGAATATATATACTTTATGTGGCCGGAAATGCTTCCTTCTATGCGTTACAAACATCTGGTCCATTTTCTTATACCCTCTGCAATGGTATAAAAAGTGTTCAACTGAAAATGCGAATTATTTTTATGCGAATCTGTTTTTTAAAATCCTTAACTGGTTCTACCATTTTTATACAATTTTTCTTATGGAGTGGATATTATTTTGGTATTGAGGAATTTCAAGGCCTTTGGATCTTTCCAGCCTTCTTTGGTTTAATGCTTAGACCAAATTTCAAGGAAATATTGGGAATAGGCTTTAGAACTTTTGGTAGAAGCTTCTTCACTTAGACCAAAAATAGGTCCATTGTGATCAGGGCTGCAAACCCAACAAATTTTTCGAAATTCCGGTCTGCGGGTTTGAACCAAAATTTGGTTCGAACCTTGGTTCAGCCCATATTATACACAATATTAATAACAAACAAAAAACAATAAATTTTTATAGCATTCAATTTAATGTCACGAGTTCTACAAATCGCTTTAGAACTAAAAACCACCCAAGTCGGAGGGGAATTGGGTAGTTTTTGAATCAGAAGCGATTTGTAGAACACATGGAAATATTCAAAATATAATTCACTGTGAAGTAAAATTCCATTTCGTACATATGAAAAATACTAACAACATTATGATAAGCTCTTGTTTTGAGAATCATTTAATAAGCTTTGGAGTCAATGATCTTTAAAAACAGAGGCTATTATGAGTGGAGGTATTCGATAAGTTATTCTGAACGTTCTCCAAGATGTTTTATTGAACTTTCCTGCCGATTGTAAGAGCCAGTCGCCCAAAACCGATTAGATAACAGAAGAATTCGCTAGACCGTAGGTCATATTTTTTCATGTCTGATTTTTGTTGATCCGGTTTGCAGCCCTGATTGTGATACCATATAAATCCTAATTTAAAGAGAGGGTCATCCCTTCAAACCACAGAAGCAAAGCAATCTCTTTTTCAGAGACTGCTGAAATGTCAAGTAGGAAATGCACACATATGACTACAAATCGTCTCCTACTGAGATCTGGTCAGTGACAGAGCAACAGCTTCTCCAATAGTCGTTGTGGTTGATACCAAGCCTCGCGGTATGCCCGCCTTTAAGGCATTGTTCTGTGAGAATTCGACGACTGTGAGAAATCGACAGCATTGGACTCAAAATGAGTAAATCGGTCACAAGAACTAATCATGAACGGATTTTCTCACTTCAAGAACAATTTCTCACTTCAAGAACATTTTTTGAGAATGCAAAATATGGATTTCAGTTCAAATGTTCCGTTTTTGAAAACATTTAAAGCTCACAAATAAATTTGAGGTCCAGGGTACACCGACCAGGTCTGCCGACCAGATCCACCGTCCAGGTCCGCCGTCTAAGTCCACAACCGTCCAAGGCCCAACCAGCCAACCCCGTCCAGGTCGAAGTCTGCAGAGACATCGCTGCTTTGCTTGTACAACACCTCAGCTGCTTTGATTAAAGAAATAAACATTTTCTGGGACTGACTTCTGGGAAGACGGCGGCCGTCTTGCCCAGTACGGCACGTCTGAATGGCTAGTTATACTTTTCGGTGAGATGGTTGAGGTGAGCTGAATTGTACTCATTCCATTAACATTTGGAACATTTGTTCTCTAAAATTTGTGAGACCATTCTGTCTTTATTTTGAGATAAAAATCTTTATTTCTGAACACGTTTCTTCCCTCTGTGTAGACGCAGTAGTGTTAAAGTTCTTTTAAAATTGAGAGTGGGTCTTTTTTTTGAGATATTTTTCCTTTTTTTTAGTTTACTAGACCCAATAGGCAATAGGCAATAGTGCAGCTATCCGCCAGAAGCTGGGCGGTAGTGCCAAGTCTGGCGCGTCGGTAGGCCATCTCGTTGACCTCGATGTTGCGGTGTCCAGGCACCCACACGAGACGCATTCTAAAGTGCTGAGCCATCTCATTCAGAGATTTGCGATACTCAGTAAGTGATTTTGCATTATTAGTGTTACCGTCAAGGGCCTTTAAAAATATAAATACGTTTCCTTCCTTGACCACGAGTTCTTTCAGATGGTTAGTTGCCTTCTGGATCGCTACAAACTAAGCCTGATACATGCTACAAACGTCGGAAAGGCAACAGGACATATTCGGGTGTGTCCCAGAAATCTCTAGAGATTTGTCATTTCGAAATAAAACTGCTTGACTAAATATGTGAAGTGTCTTTAAAATGCTAGGCTACTAGATTAGATGACAAAAGTTGAGAGATTTGAAACCGACTGCTCAAGGCAAAGAAGATTTGATGCGTACGGTATTCCTTTCCTAAAATCTGGTAGCCGACATTATTCTTGCCACTTTACACATTAAGTCCTCCTAGTTAAATTAAAAATCTCTTCGTTTATACGAAAATCTCTAAAGATTTCGGGGACACATCCGATTTATAGCTAGGTCTGGACTGAGAACTCAGCTTTCCACCAGACTTTCCAATTAAGAGCCATCTGTGTAAGTGTTGATGGCATTTGGTTTGTCATGGGGCAGCGGGTTCCAGTCCGATCAGCTTGGTATTATGTCCGTTGATGTCGCTACTTGACTACTTAGTATAGCAGATTGACCAAGGGACCTTACACAAAAGATAGTTGTTTCTCTAAGCCTAAAGGATATTATAATAGCAGTATTGCTAAGAAGATGTAGGGTGATTAAATAAAGCATAATGTTGAGGGCTTCTGTAAGGAGTAAGTAGCAAAACACCGCTCTTGCTTAAGCTAGCAGTACTTTGTAATTTATGAAGATTCCTGGGCTTACCCAAGACCGGCCACCAGACTAAGGCACCGTAGAGTAGTATGGGGCGAGCAACGGCTGTATACATCCAGTGTATAATTTGAGGGGAGAAGCCCCACTTACGGTCAATGGCGCACTTGCACGAGTACAGTGCTGTGGTCGCTTTTTTCCCAAATGTTTTCATTCCAATATAGTTTTGTGTCAAGCACTACAACGAGATATTTAGCAATGTCCCTAAATTCTAGAACTAAGTTATTTAATCGAGGGGGGGCATAAATCAAGAACAGTTTGTACTACTTTCATTCTTTGACTTCCCCAAAATTTCCGGTGAATTGCTGCCCATTCATCCAATTGAACCCCCAACTCTTATCGAAATATTAACAAACTTACTTAAAAGTTCTGATAAAAAGTACCGTGCTTAGTCTTATCATCGAAAATTTATCTATTATACAAAAGCGGAAATTAATTGCACTTATCATTTAAAGGATATTGCACTGCTTAAGTAGCTATGATAAAATTTATTTCTTTGGCACTTCAAAAATTTAATTACGTTTTCTTTGGCAGGCATATTGTGGAATTTTATCACCTGTTGAAAATAATACCTTAAGAAATCTCGATGACTTACTCAGTTTTCAAAAACAAATACAAATATTTGTCCTGTTGCCTACTGTTTAACTAGGTGTGTACTTGGACACACCCCTTTAGTTAGAGGTCCTTCAAGCAATTTTATGGGGGAACGTGTCAATAGCGTGACCAAATTGTGTTTGCGCCTGTCCTGCCGCCCATGAGTGATTATGTAATAATAATAATAAAACCACACACAAGTGATAATAATACAACTTGTATTGTATAATAATCTTAATGGAATGTGCACAATACAGAGAGGCAGTAAAGTGATTTTGTGATTTATTTTTTGTTCGTCACTTTTACTTAGGGAAATGAGTGTGCGTACAAATGATCTTGAATGCTGGGTACGTTAAGGTCAAAGTCGTCATTGATTTTAACAAGCGAACTAAAACTAGCGTGAACAGTAAACAGTTTAAGGCATGCGTAGTGAGAGCATTTTTGGTAGAGTATGAGGTCAAAATTTAGCAAAATTTACAAAAAATAATTGTTTGAAATATCTTAAATTTAAAAAAATAGGGGAAAGTTAAGTTCGGCTCGGCCGAAGTTTTGTATACCCTTGCAGCTTCCATTGAAAACAAAAATTTTTTTTACTAGAACTTCTTTTTCGACTGATCATTCATACTGTAGCTATATGCTATAGTCATCCGATTTTGATAAAACTTTGTTGAAATATGTCCAAAGTAAATAAAATAAGAATATGCCAATAAAAAGGACTTTTTCATTGAAAACAAAAAAGTTTTCCTCACTCGAACTAGTTTTTCGACTGATCGTTCCTATGGGAACTATATGCTTTAATCATCCGATTTCGACCAAACTTTGTAGAATTGTGTAAAAAAATATAAAATAAGTTTTCATTAAAAACAGAAAAGGGTATTATAAAATTGTGCGGATGTTTGTAACGCATTGAAGGAAGCATCTCCGACCACATAAAGTATATATATTCTTGATCAGCACGACGAGCTGAGTTGATTTAGCCCTGTCCGTCAGTCCGTCTGTTTCTATGCTATCTCCTCCGTCAGTTTTAAAGCTATCCTCATGAAACTTTCAACGAAGTCTTTTGGTAAAAATACGCTTCACATTTGTCGGATCCGGCCGGATCGGATGACTTTAGCATATAGCTGCCATAGGAACGATCGGTCGAAGTTCTAGTGAGAAAAACTTTTTTGTTCGCCTCCAAATATCGTAATTATCAGTGTATTATGCTTTTCCATGAGTTCACCAAGTAAGGTCGAAATCGGACATCTGTATTGTATAGATCCCATAGAAAGGTAAGGTCCAAAAAGTAGTCTGTAAAACTTCGGCCGTGCCGAAGTTAACTTTCCCCTATTTTTACTGTTTAGGATACGAATTCGAAGCGGGTACTAAAAACACTTGTTCGTCCTCCGTAAGATCTTCAATTTATTTTTGTTAGTTTTTTGGCTTTCTTTGCTTCCAATTTTCCAATTATTTGCTTAATTCTCGTGGGTACCTCTGAGAATTATCAAAAAATTATCATAATTCTATGACGCCATGCAAGAATTTATCAGTTTTTGCAAAAAAAAACAAGTTGGCAGCGCTATGCTCATTCTCAGAGCGCAATTTCGGTGTCGGAAAATATTCTCAAGGCCTGAGTACCAAGCTTAATCAAAAAAAAACATATTCAAACTTGGTGGCAACACTGTCATGTTGACGGACTGTTGAAGTCAGCTGACCCCATAGCTAGTATTTGGCAAGTAACTCCGTACTCTAAGCAAAACGTGGCAAAAAGTTGTAAATGCAAAGTTATTAACGAAAGTATACAGATCAATGAGTTACTAACACATCTTGATTCAACTTGCTTCTATTCCAAAAAATTGATTTTATTGCAGCCGAACTCGTGTTTAAGTTTAAGATATTACATAGTTCAAAATTAAGAACCAAATCGTTTTTCGTTGTAAAAAGTTTTGCTTGTGGGCAGTAATTGGCAGACTACGCACTTGTACATTAAACTCGATTTCCTTAATTTTGTTATCAATTTAGAATTTGTTTATGTAATTAGATTTTAATTTAAGTCTTTAACTGAATTAAGAATAGATTTTGTTGTTAAATGTTTCGAGAATTCGGCAGTGCCAGCCAAAACGAAAAGGTTTTTTCAGCCTCTCCCATTTCCGAATGTTCCATTTTTGATCGTTTCGCTTTGTGCTCTTGTCCGATTCCTTTTGACCCGTGGCTTTCCAAAAGTAAAATGTAAGCAATTTCAATTGGCATTGAGAACAGCAAACACAAACCAAAACGAAATTGAGTTCGGTTTACTTTTCAAAAAGTGGTGAAATTGAATAGGGGTAAATATCTTAACCACTAGAGATTATGGCAAAAAAAGTCAACAAAATCCGCTGTGGTCTCTAAGGAAGAAGTACGTGTCAGTTTATTCTTAAAGCCCGGAATATTAAGCTAGTTAGGAAAGTGGACGGATGTTGGGTATATTATGAGTGCAAGAGACAATTGCAGAGGATGTTTTGATGCTGATGTGAGAAAATTAATAGAGTATCTCATCAGTAATAGTCCCTGATTCGCTTCAACTTAAATTCAACTTCTACTCTTGCGAACTATGACAGAATCGGTTGCATAGATCCACCATTACAATCGATCGATACGGTTTTGGTGTAGAATGGAACAGGAACGGCACGGTATACAATTTGAGCTGTTTAGGTTAGTGGATTTTCCTGATACAAATTCACTAGTTTGCAAAGATTTTATAAAGGGATACAAACTGTTTTTAAATTATGATTGGTTCGGTTCAGCAGTTACCACCAGTAATACCACATTAATCGCGGCCCCGTTCGTTATTGCGCAGAATATTGCACAAAATATTGCGCAAAATGTACCAGTAACAGTTTGCATCCCTCATTTGTAGAAATATATAGATTTAATGAGCCCCGTCTTTTCATTTCTCAATTAGTAGTCACTGTTGCAATGTGGTTTTTATTGATAAGAACGCATTTATTTAAAAAAACATTTGTATTGTATAATACATTTGCCATAACAGAGTAGAGGTGACTTTGAAAGCTTATCGACAAATGTTATGGAGCAAGTTTAAGCAGTTTATTTGAACTAAGGACATTTCCTAAATTGTTTTGAAGTACGAAATCGACAAACAGGTTATTTTAAATTATTGTTAATTGTTTTGTTAATAATATATTCATGCCTTTGTATGGCGCACTCAACTTAATGAATGTTAATAAAAAAAGGTAAACTTAATTAGAGTCTGGCAGCCTGAAAGATGGTTTTCTAACATGTCGGTTTTCTGTTTGGTATTGTAGGACTCACCCTACCTGAGGAGGGCAAATACACCTCGTTTGTGTTAATAACACTAACTTATCTGCTCATTATCTACACCTGTGTTTTTGCTCATATATAAACATCCAATACATGTGTCAACATTTGTTGTAGATTACCTCACTGCCCCCTAAAGCCCACCAGATATTGCAATCTAAAGATTCGCTCAACAGTGCAGTTGTTGTGGGTTGTGGGCCACATTTCACCTGCCCTGCCAAAAAAAACAAAAAAAAACATGAAACAAAACAAACACCTTTTTAATTACGATTAGTAAGCACACACGAATACATGTGGGACGAAAATAGTCTAGAACGTTGAACCTAATCGAAGGTTGAGGACTCTGAACGACAAAACAATTATCGCTGAAGTTCAGGAGTGCCAGGAGAAATATTTTGCCAAAATAAAAATATATTTTGTATCACATGACCAGACCAGACTCGAATTCAAAATTCAAGTCGTTCCAGTTTGTATTCACTTTTTGTTTATTTTGGCGAGACAGACGAACTGGTTTTTATTTAAACAACACACAGACGAGCCCCCCAAAGTGAGAGAGTACCAATTGTCGGCTATTTGAACTTGGACGAGAGTCAAGCACAAGCAATGCTAATGCCGGTCACTGGCGCACCTTGTACCCGACGTATACGCCTGTCATCGTTTGGAGGCGACATCAGCCATTTGAATTGATGATAATGAGAAAGCAAAACAATTTCAGCAGGCAAACTTAAGAAATATATTTACATACTTTTAGGACGGCGTGTGTGTGAAACAAAAAAGAAGCTGATTAATCCATCAGTTATTAAACTATTTAATACCCTTTAATGATCATGATGATTAATGTTAAACATGATATGATTGAGTTGGTGGTGATTCCAGATGATTTTCGTGTGCTGAACGCGAATCTACCTTCGGAAATGGTTCATCACTTCTATATTTTTGGTAATTTGAGCTTAAAGTTGCTTAAAATGCATATTTTGATCCTCTTTATGCTCGATTATTTGTGGGGAAACTATTCTTATGCTTTGCCTTTCTTTTATTTTATCCAACTGTAATATTACTTGTCAAGATGACACAGCCCCAAAGGACCAAAGCCGAGCCTCTCTCAATCTCTTGGCTTGTGCGCTTCTAATTTTAGCACAAGAGAAAGGGACCTACAGTTTAACGCCGAATCCGAACGACAGTTTGAGAAGCTTTTCATGGCTAATTACTGCAATGCTGGCGCCAACAGCAAAGAGGTGTGGCCGGGTGTAAAGTTTATTCAAAGAAAAAAACTTTTCATTGAATGTCCCGAGGCGGGATCGAACCCACGACCTCATGCTCAGCGGTCGCGCACACTAGCCGCTGAGCCACCCGGCCACTACCCGGTAATATTACTAAGCCTTAAAAATATTATCTCAAAAACATCTACGATTATTTTATGGGTGGTAAAGACTCTGATATGTTTTTGTTTCCTAAAAACAGTAAAGTAGGCTGGTCATTTTTAATGCACCAGCAACAAAATTCTAAAAAAAAACATCACAAAGCTCTTCAGTGAGAGGTTCCACCAGGATATCAAAGAAATGGAGAAAAGGTACCAGGGAAGGTGGGACATCAACATGATAGCAGATTACTGTAGGTGCTTAAAGAGAGACGAACACTTAAATTTGACAAACGAAGATAAAAAATGCGCAGATTCTTAGAAACCGAAGAGCCTTGTGAGGTATTTTTTAAAAATTTTGTTGCTGGTGCATTACAAATGACCAGCCTACCTTACTGTTTTTAGGAAACGAAAAGATATTAGAGTCTCTACCACCCATTGCATACTTTGGGAACTCTTACACAAGTGCTAAAAGAGGTATATTTCCATTGAAAAATATCGCTGAATTTTTTTGGGATAGTTCATTTCAAAGCTAAGAGTGTGACTTTCCGATAGTATCAAAGAGATTCCAAACAATAGAATTGATTACCCCAAAAACGCTCCTAAAAAGTGTCCAAATAAGCACTTTTAGCAACTTTAAGCTCAAATTACTAAAAATCTCGACGTAATGGACAATTTCTGAAAACGCAGTCTTGCTTAGCACACAAAAATCATCTAGAATCACTACCAATCCTTCAATATACTGGACCTTGTTGCCTAGTGCTATAAAGAAGGGATGCAAACTATTCGGAAATGACGACTGGTTCGGTTCAGTGGTTCAGACGGATTTTAAACCACCGGTTCGGTTCACAAAATGGCTTTTGGGGTTAACTGAACCGCGGTTTCGGCTCGGTTCAGTGGTTCACTCTGTATTATTCATATATTTTATGAAGGGCTATTTCCGGTTCCGAATATTTTTGTTTTATGCTTAAGGCTGGTTTCCAAAATGCCCGAAAACAAACACTTTTGATCTGTTTGAAATCTGAATGCTTTAAAAAGCAGTCTTATTTGAATAAGGTAGTGTGCCGAAAAAAACTATTTATATCATCTGGAATAAAGCCTTAACTAACGAAGTTTGATTCTAAAGAATCATTATAAAAAATCTTATATTCACTTCAAAATCAGTCCATTATTTGATTAAATTGTCGCTAGATACGTCGAATTACTGAATCGAACGAAAGGAATATCGTTTAGAAAGATCTTCTTCCGGCTAAACTTGGATTTAGGTGAAGAAGCACGACAGAATATTGAGAATTGAGCAAAGAATACTCACAGAAATCGATTTGCCACTTCCAAGTAGAAATGCAGTCTGATGACAGGCATAATAAAAATAAAATATATTTGTTTTTTTGTTATTATCTAAATTTTCTGTCACCTTCATTGGCAACTTTCTTTAGATTGAAGTGTACATATTCATATGAGCTTACTTTGTGTAAGTATGACAAGTGTTTTGTGTCTGATTATTGGAGGGTTGATTCTGGTGATATAAAATATGTGTAAAATTAGTGTATTGGTTCTGTCTAGTGTGTGGGGGGTTGCTAGGGTATTTGTCTGTTTGGAAGTTCTCTAGGGAAAATCTTCTTGAGGCGTCGTCTCACTCTGCTTCCGTCTTCTGGCAAGAGTGTTGGGGTGACTTCTCAACCTCTCCACGTATTTGCCTGCCTGTGAATTTATGACGTCTCCAATCTTCGGCACGTTGAGATCGCTCTCCAAATGTCTTGTGCACATATACCAGGGCGCTCCCGATAGTTTGCGCAGACACCTGGACTGAAGGACACGAATCTTTGTCAAATGAGATTTTGCAGCTATTCCATACACTTGGATCCCATATCTCCAAGCCGGTGCTATAATTGCCTTGTAAATATGCACTTTGTTACGGAGTGAGAGTTTATTCCTACTGGAAAGCAGCCATCCCAGTTTCTTCACTCTGCCGTAAACTGATCTTACAAGCGTGTTGACATGGGTTCCGAATGTAAGGCGCTTGTCCAGATATACTCCCAAGTATTTATGTCCAGGCAAGTGCCGTAATAGCTGCTCATTGAGAAAGACGCGAAAAATTATTAGCTATGGCTAAGAATCAGTTCGAATCTTAATTTAACCGAAAGCGGATTTGAATTATATCGATCAATTGCGACACCTTCAGTTTTTTGATGGGTTTTCCATTTATTGTATTTTGGACACATCATATATTTATCTCATCCCAATCGGTTAAGCGGTTCTTAAGAAAAACAGTTTTTTTTAAACTCTGTACCAGAGGTACACAGAGTATATTAAGTTTGTGCAAAAGTGTCCGTCTGTCCGACCGTCTGTCTGTCTGTCCGTATAAACAAACAGATCTCAGAGTTGGTAAGTGATAGAGGTTTGACATGTATGGAAAATATGTTTCTTATACTTGCAGGCAGATCAAGTTTATTTTCAATTTTGGCCACGACCCCTCCTTCTATAAAAGCTCAGGAATGTCTCGACGAATTTAAATGTTGGTCCTCACGATGGAATATAGGTGTTAATGTGGAGAAGACGCAGCATGCTACTTTTACACTTCATAGGGGCAATACTTCTAGACTCACTTTGGACGGAACTCGAATTGACATTAGAACACCATAACGTATCTAGGTGTTACACTGGACAGGAGGCTCACTTGGAGACCCCACGTTAACCGGGTGTGTGGCTCTGCCCGTTGAAAACTCCGGAAGATGGATTGGTTACTTCGGCCAGAGAGTGGCCTTTCCCTTAAAGCTAAAGTCAGGCTTTTTAAGACCATAGTCCTCCCTACTCTTAATTGGGGTATTACATGTTGGGGAACGGCCTGCACCACCACCATTAAGAGAGTTGAGGTTTGTGTCAGTAAGGCTGTTCGACGAATTTTAAACGCGCACCGTTATGTATGTAATACCACCATATACCGGGACTTAGGCATTCCCACTTTATGCGAAACCATTGAGAAATATTCAAATCGATAAAGGGAGCGGTTAGCTTCTCTAAATAATCGACTTGCCACAATTCTAACAAGGCCCATTCGTCGGCGTAGGCTGAACAGAATCCACCCAGCGGATTTGTGGATATTTGGACGAGCACCTCAAGGTCGCCTTATTTAATTTGATTTATTATTGAGTTCTTTCAGCATGAAATAAACGCCCCTCCTGCCCCCGCAATATCGAAAAACGTCATATCTCCCACAGTTTCATAGATAGAAGGTTCGAACTTTCTAGACATATTTAGTATTCGGGATTCTTTATCGATCCGCTGAAGGAAAGATCGGATGAATGATATTCGAGTAATAAGGAAAACAGACAATTAGTGGCAGCACCGGCCGCAACGGTGATGGGCAGCACTTCACAGGTACAGAGAATGTTATAGTCGGGCTTGACCGACTTTCATAGCATCAGGAGCGGGCTATAGTTGGTCAATACCCAAATATTTCGGCTGTAAAATTATCCACTCAAATGCAGAAGTCCTGTGAAGAAAACCCTTATCCACAAATCGTGCGGAATACGCTATGTAGAGCTGGATATCATTGATTTGTACCTCGGCCTAAGCCATTCGTTTCAAACGTGAATAAGAAAAAGAGGCTTAAGTTACCCAAACTTCATATAAATCAGCCCGAATCATTTTGGAAAAGCACTTACTTTATTGACGAATCAATGTTTAAACAATTTGGTTCAGACGGATCACAAACAAATTGGCGAAAGCCTAACAAAGAGCTGCAATAAAATAGTGTTCTTATAACAGTGAAGCACAGCGTAGGAAGTGTTATGGTATGGTTGAGCGTGCTTTGCAGTCTCTGGAGCAAAAAAAATTTTGTTCTTATCGACGTGAAAATGTACAAGACACTTTATATGAACCTTTGGCTTCCAGTGTCCCAGAGTTGGGGTCCATTTAGGACAGCAATGATTGTTTCAACGAAATAATGACTGAAAACATTCGGCGTAATTGGTTCAGGAATGGCTAATCTATCATTGCAAGCAATTAAAAACGGCGGCTGCTGAACGACTGATAACGATGACTGCCGACCTATCGATAATAACGTCTATCGCCTTAACCTCGGTGCATGCAGGTCCCTAAAACACTTTATATGTATTCTCTGTTGAATTTTCTGGTTGATTATTGATCTTTCACTTTGACTAATTTTGATTACTAAATATGTCCAGAACCTTCTATCTATAAAACTGTGGGAGATATGACGTTTTTTCCAATTTGCGGGGGCGAGAGGGGGAGTGGCAAAAATTGAAAATAAACTTGATCTGCCTGCAAGTATAAGAAGCATATTCCCATACATGTCAAACCTCTATCTCTTACCATCTCTGAGATCTGTTTGTTCATACGGACAGGCGGACAGACAGACGGACGGACAAACAAAAATGCCTAGATCGACTCGGCTGTTGATGCTGATCAAGAATATATATACTTTAAAGGGTTGGAGATGCTTTCATCTGCCTGTTACTTACTTTTGCCCAAACTTAATATACTCTGTGTACCTCTGGTACTGAGTATAAAAATAAAGTTATGAAAAGAAAATGAATTTCATTGTCCAAAAGCGGGGGTGCTTTAAATTTATTGTTGTAAATATGTAATTTGTAGTTATTTGTAAACGTAGAGTTAGTATAGAAATATGATAAATGCACACCACGCTTTTCTACAATGAAATTAGTTTTCTTTTCATAACTTTTTTATATTCTGTACCAGGGGTACTCAAAGTATATTAAGCTTGTGCAAAAGTGTCTGTCCGTCTGTCTGTCCTGTTGAACAAACAGATCTCAGAGATAGTAAGAGATAGAGGTTTGACATGTATGGGAATATGCTTCTTATACGTGTAGGCAGATCAAGTTTATTTTAAATTTTGGCCACGCCCCCTCCCGCCCACGCGATATAGAAATAACGTCATATCTTGCACAGGTTCGAACCTTCTGGACATATTTAGTATTCCGTATTCTGTATCGCTCCACTGAAGAAACATTTTTTGGGAAGGACAGATTGGTGGCAGAAAAAATCTCAATTTCTTATGAATACCATATTGAAAGGTAATTCATATATGTAAGCCCTTGTTCCGACTACTAGTAATAGCTACACTGAGACATTTGCTATATCTTTTGAGAAAGGTAAAACGACCCTGTTTTTATACCCTTGCAGAGGGTATTATAAAATTGTGCTGATGTTTGTAACGCATTGAAGGAAGCATCTCCGCCCACATAAAGTATATATATTATTGATCAGCATGACGAGCTGAGTTCATTTAGCCTTGTCCGTCTGTCCGTCCGTCCGTCAGTCCGTCTATCTGTTTCTATGCTATCTCCTCCGTCAGTTTTAAAGCTATCCTCACCAAACTTTGCACGAAGTCTTTTGGTACAAATACGCTGCACATTTGTCGGAACCGGCCGGATCGGATTACTATAGCATATAGCTGTTAAAGGAACGATCGGCCGAAAAACTAGTCTTAGTGTTAAAATCTTTTTTGTTTTTAATGGAAACGCCTCCAAAGTACGTATTTCTCAGTTTACTTACCTTTCCCATGATTTTACTAAGTTTGGTCGAAATCGGATGACAATAGCATATAGCTGCCATAGGATCGATCGGTCGAAAAACTAGTTCTAGTGAGAAAAACTTTCTTGTTTTTAATGAAAACGTCCTTTTTATTGGCATATTCTTATTTTATATACTTTAACACATTTCTACAAAGTTTTATCAAAATCGAATGACTATAGCATATAGTTCCCATAGGAACGATCGGTCGAAAAACTAGTTCGAGTGAGGAAAACTTTTAAATGAAAACGACCTTTTTATTGGCATTTTCTTATATTATATACTTTACCACATTTCAAAAAAGTTTTATTAATATCGGATGACTATAGCATATAGCTGCAGTATGAATGATCGGTCGTAAAAGAAGTTCTAGTGAGAGGAACTTTTTTGTTTTAAATGGAATCGCCTTCAAATTTCGTAATTCACAGTGTATTATGCTTTTCCATGATTTCACAAAGTTTGTTCGAAATCAGACATCTATATAGTATAGATCCCATAGAAAAGTAATGTCCAAAAAGTATTCTTAGTTAGAAAAACCTTTTTTGTTTTCAATGGAAGCTGCAAGGGTATACAAAACTTCAGCCGAGCCGAAGTTAATTTTTCCCTATTTTTGCATTTAAAATCAACCTTGACTCAGGCCAAAAACCAATAATTTGATATATAGCAAAAATTGGTTAGTAAAACCAGTTAAACGTTGCAAACCAGCATGGCTAAACCCAAATGCACAAATTGAAATATCCATTTTTACAAGTAGATTCAATTGAAGAGTTCATTAATAGAATTTCAATTGAGTTGGCTAGGTATACACGTGCGAATAAATAAAAAAATCAAAGTTTGTACAAAAACTGGGCAAATAACATACACACACACCTCAAAGCGTGAAAAAACATTTAATATTATGACTGTTAATATTTGTTTAACTTTTGACTATTATTGATGTGTTATTGTGGTACTTAATATTAGATATAGACAGTCTAATGGTATATTGTCTGACGCCCATCAGGCTTGTTTCTAATATTTAATATTACAATTAGTGTTCACAATTGTTGTTCAATTGTTTCCATTGCCACTATTCCAAATGCATAATAGAACCAGCTTTTCATTTGAATCACGTGAGTCCAATCATGTGTCACTAACTAAACTACGGTAAGCTGCGGCTGACATCCACTCGAACATTTACAATAGTAAATTGTACTTTGCCCCAAAGATGAGGCAATATTCTTTAGTATTCAGCTACAGAGCGCACTACTTTGCGCCCAGCGGAACGATGAATGTATTTTTTTGTGCATTTATGACCTTCTCGGCGCTTTGCTTGTTTTTTGTTTTTTTGAAAGTAAAGTCGATAACCTTAAGACACTTAGAATTCGAGCGTCTCATTAGCCAGATAATCGAAGCTTGTCGGTCGTAAAGAATTATATTGAATAAAGAGTAATTATTCGTCTCGTTTCGTTCCACAGCCTACGTAGGAGAAACAGAATGTTTATACCGGTTGCCCAGACCGCGTTCAAAACGCTGCGCACTGCGCAACCGCGCGTCAGACTTTATTTCATCAACAAGAATGCCTACTCCAGTCAGGTGAGTCCCTCAACACCGACACCCTTTCAAATTGCCTTATAACCGACCTTTTGGTCTGCACAGGTGGAATACAAGCCCATACGTTCTGTGCTGGTGGCCAATCGTGGTGAGATAGCCATTCGTGTGTTCCGTGCCTGCACAGAATTGGGCATCAAATCGGTGGCCGTTTACTCTGAACAGGATAAAATGCACATGCACCGTCAGAAGGCCGATGAATCTTATATGGTGGGAAAGGGTCTGCCGCCGGTGGAGGCTTATCTTAACATTCCAGAGATTATACGTGTTTGTAAGGAGAACGATGTGGATGCTGTGCATCCTGGTTATGGTTTCCTCTCCGAACGCAGTGACTTCGCACAGGCTGTTATCGATGCCGGTCTTCGATTTATAGGCCCTACGCCCAAGGTGGTACAGAATATGGGTGATAAGGTGGCTGCCCGTGTGGCCGCCATAGAGGCTGGAGTTCCTATAGTCCCCGGTACCGATGGTCCCGTCACCAGCAAGGAGGAAGCCTTGGATTTCTGCAAGAAACATGGTCTGCCTGTCATTTTCAAGGCTGCCTACGGAGGTGGAGGACGCGGTATGCGTGTGGTACGCAGAATGGAGGAGGTCGAGGAGAATTTCGAACGTGCCAGTTCGGAGGCAAAGGCTGCCTTTGGCAATGGAGCCATGTTTATTGAGAAGTTCATCGAGCGACCACGTCACATTGAGGTCCAGCTATTGGGTGACAAGGCGGGCAATGTAGTGCATCTGTATGAACGTGACTGTTCGGTACAGCGGCGCCATCAAAAGGTGGTGGAGATAGCTCCAGCTCCTAGATTGCCCATAGAAACGCGTGATCAAATGACCGAAGCTGCTGTAAGATTGGCCAAGCATGTGGGCTACGAAAATGCGGGCACTGTGGAGTTCCTGTGCGATGAGTCGGGTAACTTTTACTTCATCGAGGTGAATGCCCGTTTGCAGGTAGAGCACACGGTCACCGAGGAGATCACGGGCATAGATTTGGTTCAATCACAAATTCGTATTGCCGAAGGAATGACTCTCCCCGAGTTGGGGCTCACCCAGGAGAATATCCAGCCGCGTGGCTATGCCATACAGTGTCGTGTGACTACCGAAGATCCGGCCAATGACTTCCAGCCCAATACCGGACGTCTGGAGGTGTTCCGTTCTGGCGAGGGTATGGGTATACGTTTGGATAGCGCCTCGACTTATGCTGGAGCCATTATTTCGCCCTACTACGACTCACTGCTGGTCAAGGTCATCTCTCATGCCAGTGATCTGCAAAGCTCCGCCGCAAAGATGAATCGTGCTTTGCGCGAGTTTCGTATACGCGGTGTCAAAACCAATATCCCTTTCCTGCTGAACGTTCTGGAGAATCAGAAGTTCTTACATGGCGTTTTGGATACCTATTTCATTGACGAACATCCGCAATTGTTCAAATTCCGTCCCACTCAGAATCGTGCCCAGAAATTGCTAAACTACCTGGGTGAAGTATTGGTCAATGGACCACAGACTCCACTAGCCACCACACTGAAGCCGGCCGAGGTTAGTCCTCATGTACCCACAGTGCCACTGGGTAAGTACAACACTTTCAACTTAAAGGTACTAGGCATGAGCTATTTCCGATTCTGACGCTTGCTTTTGTGGCTACCACATTCTATTCGGGGAATTTGCTGCTTTTCAATTTGTCCATAGACCAGTCTAAGGTTCGTTTGCTCAAACTAACCTCAGAGTTGGGTCAATGAAAAAGCATGCTTTTTTTTGTGAAATGTTCTTTGCTTTCTTTTGATATGCTTTAATCCAATTTATGTGTTTTTTAATATATAATTTTTTTTAAAGAGCCCTGTATGAGTTTTTTTGATTCAGACATCCAATAATCGTGCATGAAATTTACCGCTTAGGCCAGCTTTCCTAGTCAACGCTAATCCATAGGGCATCATTAAGAGAAAAAATCATTAAAATAACTCTAAAATAAAATAATTTTGATTGTGAATGTAGGTTTCCCAAAAGAAAAAGAAAGTATGAAAGGGGAAAGCAGGAATATTTGGTAAGAAGAAAAAGGTAGCTGGTGCGAAATCGGGAGAAAAAAACTAAAAGGTATTATACAATAATTATGGAACCTTTACCGTACGTTGCAAACGGCCTTGATTTATAAAGAAATAGATAAAAGAGAGGCACAAACTTTTTTGGGCTAAGAAAATTGCTTAATCATTCACCTTTACCTTTAATAAAATCGATCGAGGTACACTCCTAGCTCATCTCTATAGAAATATACGGTGCGCCTTCCCCTCCCGCCCCCGAAAATTGCAAAAAACGTCATATCTCCGGCAGTTTTATAGATAGAAGATACATAGTAACCGAGATTCTTTATCAATCCGCCAAAGGAATGGTTAAGATCGGATGAATAATAGTCGAGTTATAAGGAAAACAAACAATTATGGGCAGCACCAGTTGCAACGGTGATGTGCAGCACTTCACAGGCACAGAGTATAGTATAGTCGGGCTTCACCGACTTTCTTACTTGTTTTGCATATGTTATTTAAATTTGTAGGTTTACACTTTCGACTATTTTTTAATAGTCAATGTGCTTTCCATTTATGATCAGGCAATTTTTGAAGAATCAAATTGCTGAATTGTTTCTACTCTGCGACTAAAGCGTCCTTAAGTTACTTGAGTGTCTCAAACTGTCGACTATTCTTGAAAACTCTGTCAGACAGGATTCCACAAAAGTTCTCAATTGCGTTTAAGTCCGGATTAATCGCTAGAAATAAAAGCCTTTGTAGTGGTCACCTTACCACCCACAGTAGCTCAAAGTTAATGTTTTAGTTCAATATAATGCCGGATGTAGTTCCTCAACAAGAAAAATGCCTAATGTGTCACATCTCCAGACCTTCGATAGCCAATCGCTTTTTGCTCGAAGACCTCCAGAGCTAGAGCTCTCTCTCTCGCAGCTCTTGGCTCTAAGCTGAGTGACGAGGCTCTAAAGCCGGCCTGTTCATCCGTGACCCCTGGGGCCCGAATTCAATCGCCGATTCAAGCCAAATGCTTGCCGATGTCAATCAACACTGCGTATCAGAGAGAGACAGATATATTTTTTTGTGCTCTCTATTTGGCCGGGCCTGCTCTAAAGCAGCGATGTTCAAGAAGAGCGAGGCCAAAAAGTGAGAGTGCATTGGTGTGCGATATCAAAGCGACACTGCCCAGCTCTAAAGCTCTAAAGCAGGGGCGGGCATATTGCTGCTCCGACACATACAGTATAAGCTGTACAAACGCCGCTGCGTTGCCTGCTCTCCTACGGTATTTTTTGCCTGCCTCTGCTCTAAAGCAGTGTTCCCCAGCCATGTCCCGGGGGGCGGAACCCTCTCGGAAATTCACACCGAATGCTTGCCGAAGTAATCCATCCATGAGTGTTAGAGAGAGACAGAGAGCCTCTCTTCTGTGGAAACTCTCCCAGCAGCGCAAATTTACATTATCGAGTACCTCCTTAAATTTCGCAGGCTGGGGGCCAGGCAGAATCGATTACAACACAGATTACTTTTAAATTAGCATGGCCGCTTTGTGGACTGCCTGCGTTCGAAACCTCATTACCAGTAATCGAAAAAGCTTCTCGTAGCTCCACTATAACTGCATATACTGATCTAAGAAGTGTAATCGACGGTGTGGATGGCCCGGCCACTAAACGACACACAATTTTTAAATAGTATGCACTGTTGTAATGCAAATGCTTCACAACTCAATGTACTATTGAGCAGTAGGTATTTATGTTGGGAATGCTTTTGATTGCAGTAATGTATTTGCGGGACTGTACCATATTCTCCAATTTAATCAGCGTATTGAGTACAACTAGAACCACAACTTAATTTCTTATTTTAATCAAATGATCAAGAATTTGAAGAAAAACGAAAAAATTTCTGCGACAATCAAAACAAACATACGTGCATTTCAGCTGCACACATGCGCAGTTAAGTATACTTGTGCGTGTAAGCATGCTTTTACAAAAGGAAACGCAAAAACCGCAACAGAAATAGACGCACGAAGCTTTGAAGTCATTGCAATCTTCATATGACAACTCTGTATACACAGTATAGCGAAAGTGTTCTAAACTTTTGAGCTTTTGTGATGCATTTAGCAGTGCGCCGCTGAGCTGAGCCCATAAATGGCTCTCGCCTTAGAACAAGAGCTCTCGACTCTGAGCTGTTAGTCTCATTGCTCGAAAATGAATTGCCAGCCACATCTCGAGAGCCTGAAGATAGTAGTGGGCTCGTAACCCACAGATGTCAGTATTAAGCTGCGTGCCACAGCTCTCAGTTTTAAGTTGCGAGCCTTAGCCCCTCAGCTCGAGCCAAGAGCTGCGAGTAAAGAGAGGTGAGCCGATTCCAAATTCTACTTGAGATGTATTCTCCGCATATAATGGCAAAACTGAATTGGCCTAGCTAAATTGGAAGTCATCGACTCCACAATCCGAAGATTGCAGAAGAGTTAAATTACTTATAAATTCCAATGTAGGGAAAAAATGATTCATTTTAAAAATCGATTTAATGGTTATTAAAAATACTGCAAACCTCTAAAACTCTGCAGAAGTTTCAGACCTGGAGCTAAGATTCCTTGTCGAACCTAAGGTTTTGGTTCGAGTCTTGGTTCATACACTGAGAAAAAAATCAATCTATAATCTAGATCGAAAATCTCTTTTTCGAAAAGATTCCAAACTTAAAAAAATAGATTGAAAATCTCAAAATCAAGATTTATCATATCTAAAATTAATTATCAACCCTCCTGCAGTTCTCCGTGAAGCTTCAGCTAAACATTTTTTGCCTTGTCTCCGGAAAAAATTTAAAAAAAAATAGAATTATGGGACCAAAATCTAAAAAAAAATCAATTCCACTTACTTTTTAAAAGTAGTTCCGCATCAACTTCGAAACGTTTTAGTTTTTGTGTTCTGAACTCCACGTGAATTTGCTTTACAATTACTTTTGTGAACAAGTGGTTCCACTGCGGCTTATCGATTAGTAGTTGTAAAACTACAGCTATTGAATAAAATCAAAACAGATTTGTTTTTTATTTCTACAAAAATAAATACAACACAATACTAGAGGCTATATTAATTGATAGCTCAAAATTGCTGAAGGTCGAAATAATGCTCAGCTTTAGAGCCAGTTTTGTAGACGTATGAACACTTTTTGAATAGTCTGGCAACCCTTTAACCAACGATACACGACTATCATTTGATGAATGCCTATCGAACTGTCGGAGTTTCGTGATGTGGAATTCAGAACATGAATATTTCACGATTTAATTTTCGTTTTTGCTATTCGCAAAGAAATAGGAGTTGTTCAGCAACTAAACTATTTGTAAATAATATAACATTACAGACGACTGTTTCAAGATACCAAAATATTTAAAATTGTCCAAAGAATTAATCTTTTTTGTCATTTTGTGGGTAGGTTATATTATTAAATGCCAAATTTGCAATTTACTTTTCATTTTACCAGCCACAAGGCACAACTTTTGAAACCACAAAATTCGTTCGTTTTACTTTTACTAGAACACGAATCATTTCCACTTTCGAAAAAATTTTTGTGGATGTGGAATTGAGAACAAGGCTGATACACAATTTGTTTGCCTTTTATTTTTCATACTAAAAATGAGATTTTTTCCCTTAAGTCAAGTAGAACACATCTTTGTCTAAGATTGTCAAGAGTTAAGTTGAGACTATAAACTTGGGTTAAGATTTTCCCTGCTTTATGCATTTTTGTTACCGTTTCGTTCGTCGAAACTATAATTATGGATTTAGATTGATTTTTTTCACAGTGAAGATTCTTAGATTGTTCACCAGTTTTTCGGTAAATATTAAGACATATTTTTGTGGAGAAGAAAGCTTTTGGAAATTTTAGGTAAAAAAAAATGTAACCCAACTTGATAAGGCTTATTTGACTTCTTTTCAACAATAAATAAGTAAGGTAAAGTTAATTAGGCAACTGAACTGTGGTTGGGTATTTTCCAAACTTTGTTTTGGGATTGAGGAACAAATTACTACCAACCATTTATAATATAGGGATAAGCTTAAATCAAATTAAATGGACTTATTTTTCTCCACTCATGCAGGGCTCTAACTTAAATTCTGATATTCTGTGACATTTGTTATTAATACACTATACAAATTTTCTAAAATGCAACCGCTTTTAATCACAACAACTACAACAACAACAATGCACACCACTCGACACTCTCTACCACCACCACCAACTATTCGTTCATAAAACGAAAAACGTTCTCATGATATTCTCTCACATATACCAAAATGAAGATCTGTCGCCGGAAGCATTAGAACGTGAAGAGCGTGGTGAGGCCAAAGGTACGTTTATGTTGCCGTTTTTCTTTTAATTTTCCCCACATCCTTCACCCAACCCATCTGTATCTTCATGTTCGGCTTATTATTTATGTTGCGGGACTTAAAGGGAACGTAAAGCAACCCCTTTTCGAGAAATAAGGTTTATTGTATTGTCTTACATCAGATTGGAAAATTAGGTATGTTTGGAACTATAATTCCGCAAATGTAGCGAGCTTATTCACAGCAAAGTGTGTCTTAAAACTGCCAGTTCAGTGGAAGTGAGTGATTAGATATTCATCTTTATATCTGAGTTAGTATAATTAAGGAGGTCTTTTCCGGTTTTCGATTTCGATCAAATTTTGCGGAATCGGATTTGGAAACTCTTCTCATTTTTCAAAAACCGATTTTCTGATTCGGCTAGTGTGTGCCCGCTGTACACCCGGTCACTCCCACTACATAGAAAAAAAGATCCAAAAAAATATCAATTTGGACTGGATATTTCTTTAATATCCTTTTAGCATCCAACGGAGCTGAAAAATCATCCAAGGGATGATCATTTTTCATATCCTTTAGATGATTTCTTAGTTCCATTGGATGATAAAAGGATATTAAAGAAATATCCTGTTTAAATTGATATTTTTCTACCTAGCTAAACCCCATAAGCTTTTAGCCAGTCAAGGTTGCGGGGCCACGCGGCACTTAGCCTGTCTGAGAACGGCTCAAGCTAAGAGGCCATCTAAAAGTTTTAGCAAGCGTCGATTTAGCTTTAAGCTGTAGGTCCCTTTCTCTTGTTCGAAAATTATAAGCACAAGAGATTGAGAGAAACCCGTCTTTGGCCCTTTGGGCTGTGTCAAGCCAAATATTATTATTATTTTTAGCTTATATTTATTTATTTTCAGACTCTAACCAATTACCTAATCCTTTCTTCAATATCAAATCTCTTAATATTTCCGATTGATCGAATTCGTAAACGAGAACAGGCCTGAATATTTGTTTTCAATTTTCATTTTGCGAGTGTACAAGTGTGTAGGTTTCACACATTCTCTCGAAAAGGGGTTAATATGTATTAGTATATGAACCAGAGATCTGCACGAGTGCACTGCAACTACTAGTGCACTAAATAAGTACTTGATTTTTCTCACACCCGAGTGTCCCAAACACTGCAACAAAACGTACGCAGTCTTTAATCTACTCATGGCAAATTTGTGCTTTGCATATGCAGGTGCAAAAACTATCGCTCCACTCGTCACTTATACCTGTGACAGCTCAGACTGCAAAAATCGGAGCATGATGAAATTAACAAGATGAAGCCGTTAGCATATGCCGAGGGCCAGTCTATCAATATGCCTGTGTGATAGAAAGAGACAGCAGAACATGTATATGTTTCTCTCTGCTTTTGTATTGTGTATCGCTTTTAGCATTCACAACGCACTGGCCCTCTGGCCCTACAAACACAGAGAGCGCTGTCTCGCAAGTCTTCACCTTGTTTGTTCCACCATGAATCGGAGTGTTGATTGGGTTTCAGGATCTCTCTCTCTCTCTTATCGCTGTCTCTCTCTTGACATTACAAGAACTACTCAACGGTGTTTACAGCAACTTTTACAAAAACAAGGAGAGCAAGAGCAAAACCACAGTCAAAACCAATAACACAGATCTGACTCCAGTTCAATTAGACTCCCAATCACAAAAATACCAATACGACAATTACTACTCTTTTGCTATGAAATTCACGACTACTTCTATTGGCAAAATCAAATTTGTTTCTAATTATGCAGCTTTTGTAAATATACAAAATGACCAGCGGACATACTGCGTTTATGCTAGCAAAAAACCATGATATCCGATCATGATTTTTCAAAACAGTCTGGCAGCACCTCTTTTAAAAATACAGTTGTGCTGCTAAAAACTGTTGTTTTCGAAAAATTCATTAAAAAACACGAATAAGTTAATATATATTAGTTTTTTATTTAATAATATGAATATTGTGCAAAATCAAACTTTTTAATTTTCTTACGTTTTCTTACGATATTTTTTTCCACGTTTTTACCTTATTTGACCCAAATTTCTCAGGATCTACTAAACCGACTTTGAGCATTTTTTGTACTCGGTGAAAGCTAACACCTACATGCATCAAATTCGTGTTTTTATTTAATCGAAAACAGTTGTCGAAACTTTAAACTCGATTATCTCGAAAACATTTTCCCCAAGCAAAAAAAAAAAAAAAAAAAATGGGGGGTTTTTTTTTTTTTTTAAATTTTTTTAAATTTTTTCTTATAAACACCATTTTTGGGGGTACCAAAATATTTGGAATCGGACAACAAATAACGGAGCTAGGACCAATGAAGTTGGAAAAAAAGTCGATTTTCGAAATTTTGACTTTGAAACCCCATAACTTCGTTATTTTTTGAACGATTCCAAATATTTTGGTACGGACCAAAATGGTGAGTAACTTAAAAAGATTTGAAAATCGGTTAACAGTTACTCTTTGATTTGGGCAACCATGAGCCTGCGATTTTAATTTTTTGTCAACTTTGAACCGAAACACAACAACAAACGCAAACACAACAACAACAAAAATTTCTAGATTTATTTTAACCGACTGTCTATCGAATAAAATAAAAAAACGCTTGTAAATATCACTCTTAGTTTTTTTGAAATTCAATTTTAGCTAAGCCTTAAAAAAATGGCAACTGAAGGTATACATTAGTCTGTAAAGGAATCAATCATTTCAAGATTGAATCGCTTATCAATCACTCTGATTTAAATTACAGATTGCATTCAATTTGCTTTAAATTGTTAACGATTGTCCAAATCTTCTGGAAATCATTGATGATTACCTATGGTGATTTGTAAAAATGCAATTATTTTGATTTACATGTCAAATTTATTTAAATCTTTTGCCCATCAAGTATGCTATACTGATAAAAATCATTCATTAAGGAATTAATTATCTGGTATTTGATTTAATCAAAATTTATTTGAGTCCATCACTGTAAATCCTTAAATTAGAGTTGTTTAAATGCATAAGATTTCATAGGCTGGATTTTAAATAATTTTTGATTGAAATCAATACCAGATTTAATTCATTTTGTGATTTCAATCATATAACCTTGTAATTCAAAAGTATTCTAAATAAAATTTAGTATGGAAATCAAAATGATTGCATTTTCTTGATTTAACTCAATGATTGAAATCTTTTAGATTTAAATCCAAAAATATTTCTTTTGATTGCTCCAATGAGAATTTCATGAATCAACATAGAGCAATCATCAATGATTTTGAGAAGATTTAAAATTTAATGATTTAAAGAAAATTGAGTGCAATCACGAAGTAAAGAAAACAAAAGACTCTGCCAGAAAGTTATAAAAGTGTTTAAATTTTGCAACTCTGATACTCCACTTCAGATAAGGACTAACCCTAGACTAAACACTGTTGGGTAATTGCAATAAATGTTGGTGCCACTCATACAATAACATTGGTTTACACTTTAATACACTACTACATGTCAATGTAAGGGTCCGATCCCTTTGTTATTTTGGTTTAAAACTTTCCTTTTACCTTGCAGTCGCTTATTTTTAATTCGCACTAATATTATTTGTTGTCCGGTTTTAATTTAAAATATTTGTTTTCTGTATGGTAAATTGTTCGATTGTTGCCGCTAGAAATCGCCCCCTAATCTTTAGTATGTGCCGCAGCTCCAACATTTATTTTGTTGCGCCGCACACTGGCTCGTTTTCTCAAAACACGTTGCATAAATCATAACTCTTGAGCTGTTTAAGTTATACACATGATTTTTCTGATGTGAAGTTCTTTCGGATACGACTACAAAAAAGGTCGAAATTAGATCGCTAAACTTTAACTTTTTTTTTTAATGAAAATTGGGGATTTTTATAAGAATCTTTGAAAATAAATTTAAAAGGACAAAATGTATAATTTTTAAGTATTCAATCTGATCATTCTTAGCAAACAAATTAATTTAAAAAAAAATTTTTTTTTGATAAAAAATAAATTTGAGGTGAAAAATTTTCATTAAAAAAAAAATTTTTTTATTTGCTTAACTTTTTTTGTGTGTTTTCTCTTATTAATATGTGTATTTATTATAAGGAATTAGAATTCGGAATAAAAAAAGTTTTTGAGTAACATCTCTACTTGCTGACCTCGTGAAGTGGTATTAGCATGAGTTGTCAGGAAAAATGGCTAATATTTCCAATCGGGCACAATAGTAGCAATGGTTTTTTCTTTTATTTGTTTCTTAAATATTATCTTTAACATTTTGTGAAGTCAATCTCTAAAGTCAAATCTCTTTTTTTTAAAGTCAAGCTAAATATTAAAAATTAGGAAAAAATGGAGGCTTAGAAGAAAAAATTTTTTTATAGCTATGTACTCAGACAAACAAAATCTAGACCTTGCTAAAAATACAACATTTTACGCTGGGGTCCCTGACTGCTCAATTCCAAAATAGCCTTCAACAGAAAAATAACACCAAATGTCAAACGGTCTTACTGCACTGTGTTTGTTTACCAAGTGAGATTTGATTACAATTAAATTGATTTAAGTAATAATAGTGCAAATGCAGGAGTATTTGGATGATATTTGGAGAGCAGAAGTCATGCGCAAACCCTTAGTTGTGTTTTATTTTGTTTTTTTGCTGCAGGCTGCAGCCATTGTTGAATTCACTTAGCAAGGGTAACTTGCTAAATAATTGCAAACCGTTTTTTTTTCTTCTACCTAGCTAAAGTTATCAGCTTTTAGCCGGTCAAGGTTGCGGCGCCATGCGTTTTTAGCTAAGGCATTTAGCTGTCTGAGAACAACTCAAGCTAAGAGGCAAGCTAAAAGTTTTAGCAACGTTTTAGCTAGCTTTTTTTTATTAGGGAGATGGCCCCAGCTAAATCGATTTAGCTTGTCTGAGTACATAGCTTATAATTATAATCTCACATCTAAATAAAAAATGGTAAAATTATTTCTTTTACGTTATTAAAAAGATTGATCAACTTTTAATTAAAGTGCATCAATAGATTTGCCAAATTCAACAACTCGAAATTTGATTTTTGCAACGAGTTTTTTGAAAACGATCCACTGTGCGCCGTCTACCTGACCTTAGAAATGAAATTTTTGTAGTGGTAGTTGAATGCTCTTTGCAAAAAGACAGTCATTAAATGGATTTTTATCTTGCGGTTTAGTCACCGAGCCTCCAGCGGGACTGCGCGAGATTATTGTGTGCCAGGGTCCCGAGGCATTCGCCAAGGCGGTGCGTGGCCATAAGAATCTAATGTTAATGGACACCACTTTCCGTGATGCTCATCAGTCGCTGTTGGCCACACGTGTGCGTTCGCATGATCTGCTCAAGATTAGTCCCTATGTGTCGCACAAGTTCAACAATCTGTATGCCCTGGAGAATTGGGGAGGTGCCACCTTCGATGTGGCCCTACGATTCCTGCACGAATGTCCCTGGGAGCGTTTGGAGGAGATGCGTAAGCAAATACCGAATATTCCATTCCAAATGCTGCTGCGTGGTGCCAATGCCGTGGGCTATACCAGCTATCCGGATAATGTGGTGTACAAGTTCTGTGAACTGGCGGTAAGTAGAGTGATTTAGAAATAGTTATAGGCCCTGGTAAGAATTATACCTTCTATCCTCTTACAGGTGCAAACTGGCATGGATATTTTCCGTGTATTTGACTCGCTGAATTATTTGCCCAATTTGATTTTGGGCATGGAGGCGGCTGGCAAAGCTGGTGGTGTGGTGGAGGCAGCCATTTCCTATACCGGCGATGTGAGTGATCCGAAACGCACGAAATACGATCTGAAGTACTATACCAATCTGGCCGATGAATTGGTCAAGGCGGGCACTCATGTTTTGTGCATTAAGGATATGGCGGGTTTGCTTAAGCCCCAGGCAGCTAAGTAGGATTGGGAGAAGCAGCTGTGGTGAATATATTAACAACATTTCTCTTTTGTCAGACTTCTCATCACGGCCATTCGGGATAAGCACCCGGATGTGCCCATTCATATCCACACTCACGACACCTCTGGCGCCGGTGTGGCTTCCATGCTGGCCTGTGCCCAGGCTGGAGCTGATGTGGTCGATGTGGCTGTGGATTCTATGAGTGGCATGACCTCCCAGCCCAGCATGGGAGCTGTGGTGGCTTCGCTGCAGGGCACTCCACTGGACACCAATCTAGATTTGCGTGATGTTTCCGAGTACTCCGCCTATTGGGAGCAAACTCGTACCTTGTACGCTCCCTTCGAGTGTACGACTACCATGAAATCAGGCAATGCTGATGTGTATCTTAATGAGATTCCTGGTGGCCAGTACACCAATTTGCAGTTCCAAGCCTTCTCCTTGGGTCTGGGTGACTTCTTTGAGGATGTGAAGAAGGCCTATCGTGAGGCCAATTTGTTGTTGGGCGACATCATAAAGGTCACACCCTCATCTAAGGTGGTGGGCGACTTGGCCCAGTTTATGGTGCAAAACCATCTAACAGCGGATCAGGTGCTGGATAAGGCGGAGGAGCTGTCATTCCCGAAGTCAGTGGTGGAATATCTACAGGGCTCTATTGGCATCCCTCATGGCGGTTTCCCCGAGCCCCTGCGCTCGCGTGTGCTCAAGGATATGCCACGCATTGAGGGACGACCGGGTGCTGGGCTGGAGCCACTGGACTTTGCCAAGCTGAAGGCGGACCTGAAGGAATCTCATTCCAACATCAGTGATCGTGATGTCATGTCGGCTGCCTTGTATCCACAGGTGACGCGGGACTTTTTGCATTTCCGCGAGAAATTCGGACCCGTGGATAAGCTGGATACGCGCATCTTCCTGACTGGACCCAAGGTGGGTGAAGAGTTCGAAGTGTCGCTGGAACGTGGCAAGACGCTGAGTTTGAAGGCCATGGCCATGGCGTGTGATCTGAAGCCCAATGGAGATCGGGAGGTCTTCTTTGAGATGAACGGACAATTGCGTACTGTGCATATACTGGACAAGGAGGCGGTCAAGGTGAGTGTGGCCAGGCTTAAAACTAGAACTTGACTCTAATGGTAGGCTACTTTCAGGAAATTCATATCCATCCCAAGGCCAATAAGAGCGTGAAGAGCGAGGTGGGAGCACCCATGCCAGGCCAGGTGATTGACATACGTGTAGAGGTCGGCGACAAGGTGGAAAAGGGTCAACCCCTGGTGGTACTCTCGGCCATGAAAATGGAAATGGTGGTCCAGGCGCCAATGGCGGGCGTTGTCAAGAAACTGGAAATCAGCAACGGCATGAAACTGGAGGGCGAAGATCTGCTTATGATTATTGAGTAAAAACACCGCCGAGCACTTACCCACCCACGTGACCATCCCATGCTGCCCAATCCTTACTACATGTGTAACTTTAAGTCAAACAGTGATAATCTTAGGATCATCTTTTGTAAAGCACCAAATTTTTTGATCTATGTACATCCGGGAAAGCCCAAATTTTTATGTAGTTTGTATGTATTTTTAGTACGTAAAATCCGCGCACAAAACTCCTACGGAAACTGTCATCCCTCTTCCCCATACAAGCTCTGTGAAGCGAATATTGCTTAAGTGGTTAAATAAATATTAAATTGTGTCAATGTTGAAATAAATGTTATCAAATTCGAACACCTGGCGCTCAGCTTTTATTTCTTTTCATTCTCGAATGTCAAAGGATTATCCATGGTCTCGCCGCTCTTTTGCTCCTCAGCCACCGAGGATAGCCACTTGATCATTTCTGTTTTCAACCAGTTTCTATTCCTTGACGAATAGGAGGTAGAGTTCACTTGGATCACGCACCTGAGTATTGGTGTCGACAGTATAAAGTCCAGCAAGTCTTTAACTTTATATATCCCTCCATTGGCTCCGCCGGCTTTCTTGAGCTGCTTCTCGTGGTGCAGTCTAACGCTTTGTAGGCATTCAGTCAGGGTGTCAAAGGACTGGTAGAATTGCTTTTTGGTTTTTTTCGGATCCGTTTGAATAATCAAGACAAACTTGCTCATTTTTCTTCTTTTTTCCTCTAGAGAGTGTGTGATGGTAGCAAGAATGTGTTTAGTCGCAGCACCAAACAGAACACAAAAAAAAATAATTTTGACAAGTAATGGGAGATGGAACTGAAATGATAGTAAGTCTACTTAGATTTGATTTATAATCGGTGCTGGTAGGATATAATATTAAGTAGAGCCCGTTTATAGGCACAGTACGCGTTTCCATTAACGCGGTCAGAAACTTACCTCTTTTTTATAACAATCCCGGCCAAAAAGGAGGTCAAAAAAATACATATGTCTGTCTCTCTCTCTCTGACACTCCTGATGATTGACTTACGCTAGCGTGCAGCTTAAAAGCAACTCTGAGAGATGGAGTTGCCACATGAAGAAATTTTTTTTGTTTTTTATGAACTGACGCACAGTGGTCCAAGTCCTTTAAACTTGCACAAAATTCTGTAACTTATGAACCGCTCAATATTTTGAATTCATTTTTTTTTTTTGATTAGGAATTGTTCAAGGTTAATAAAATAACTTGCAGTTAAAAAAAAAACAGTCTTAAAAAAAAAACTTAAATGTTAATAAAATAGATAAATAAAAGTTTTCTAAAATTGAGTGAGTAGCACCGGAGATATAGAGCGCCAAAGTCAACATTTTGTTTAAAAAAATTTCTTTAAAGCTCCTGCAAAACCATATTATAAGAACTAAGAACTATTTTCCACACCTTGTGTTGCCTTTATTGCACCTGAAATCCACGAAAATTATTGTACAGTGCCACATTCCTGTCAAACTAATTTTTTTTAACTTATCCCATATTTCTACGATTTATACAAAAAATTGAATTTTTGTAAATATTTTGGGAAAATATTATATTTCTTTGAGTTAGGCTTTAACTTAATTTCTAAGTTGTTTCCATATTTCCACCAATTTTCAAGTCAATCGGACTTGATTTAGATCAATATGGTTTCAGTGAGAGAGCGCATGTAAATTGCTGCGAACGGATGACCAAAAAAACCTTGACTTTTTTCACAAAAATCACTTTTTCTCGAGTTGGGTGTCAACCGGTGTCCGCTTAAGATATATTCCTTAAAGGCGACACTTTAGACCAGGGGCGCCCATGCCCATTACGCGAGACACGCGCGTGTTGTTGTTCTACGCAAAGGGATAGCCTGCGCGTATACATTTGCGCGAGCCATAGGCCATAAACCAAAAACAAATCTTTGCGTGCTCTATGTTTTGTTGTTGCAGGTCAGAGCGCGGCAACAACAAAACAAGACACAAGATTTGTTTTGTTTATCCTATGCTCGCGCAAAAGTATACGCGCAGCTATCCTGCGTAGAACAACAACACGCGCGTGTCTCGCGTAATGGGCATGGGCGCCCCTGCTTTAGACTGTAAAATGGAGCAATCAATTCTTTGAAGACTTTCGAAGACAACTTTTTGCAGCTTCCTAAAGTTTAATAACAGGTGAAAAATAAGTACCTGCGGCAAAAGCAATTGTTCACTAACTACATCTTGGATTTTCAAGGGTTTTATGTTTCTGAAAAGAGAAATAATAAATTTAGCTACCAACATTTTAACAGCTTAAAAATGTTCACTACAGCCGAAGATATGATTAGTCAAACTACACTAACTAGGTTCTCCCAGTGATCGAAATTCGACCATCTATCCAATTAACACTGGTAATCAGTTTGGTGTAAATTTTAAGCACATTTAGCGATGTGCACTTTTTATTCTAAAATAATATGTCAAGAAAGTGTTATTATACACTTGAAAAATGTATTAAAATTTTGCCCAGAAGTTTGGAACGCTTAGAAGGAATCATCTCCGACCACATACAGTATATATATTCTTGATCAGCATGACGAACTGAGTCGATTCAGCTTTGTCCTTCCGTCTGTACGTCCGTCCGTCTGTCTGTTTCTGCGCAAACTAGTCCCGCAGCTTTGAAGCTGTCGAGCTTAAATTTTGCACAGCGATATCTTTTAGCTGCACACTGCACATATGTCGGAACCGCGAAAATCGGATTGTCACTTCTTGTAGCTGCCACACATTTTTTTTAATATTTCAATGACACAAGGCATAAAGCTAATAAATTAAGCCATTGATCACAAAATTAAGTTCGGCAAAGACGAAGTTTGCATTGCTTTCTCGTATTTTTATAGTCTTGGTCAAAGATAGTTTGAAACCCTGGAAAAACTGATTATGCTAATTCCAATTTTCAAAAGCCAGCCAAAATTTGGTTCCATCCTTTTCTTCGTCTTTTGGTCAAGTTTCGGTAAACTGTAAGTCTTAAACAATTTTTAAATGTCTGGCCCCACAAAAATGCATTCCTTTCTGTTGCTTGGGGATGGCTTATTGTTTTATCTAAACTGCTTTCACGAAGTTTTTCATAAGACCAAGAAAAGTGTGATTCTGCAGCGTAGTGATAGTGCCTGACTCTACCACAGGCAAGAAAACCATGGATTCGATGTATTTCCACCTTGCAAGCCAGTTAATACCGATTCGAACTCAAGATCATAACACAGTCTCCAATTTAAATTTAGTTAGTGACTTTGCCTTCGAATTATACGTTTCCTTATAATGAAACTTTCCTGTATCTCATCGAATTTCCCCAACAACATTGACTGTTTTTGCACTACTTTATTTACTCAATTGAATTTAATGCCATCTGCATGTCACCGTAAATTTAGTTTGTTATAAAACAATAAATAATTGCAATAAATTTTGTTTTGCTTTTAATACTGAATTCAACATTACTATGCCAGAAGGGACACAAACATATCATTGGGATTAAAAATATAACAAATTTTTTAACAATGGGCGCATTCAGCAGATAAATCCGATTTACGATTTGTGATTTACGATTGCCGATAAGTCTCTGCTGAATGACATTGATTGATATTCTATGGTTTTGTAGTTTTTAACAAAAAACAACCTTTACGGGCAGTAAATAGACAATATTATGTGAATGATTGCAAAAATGTAGGTTGACCCAGCAATCCGTTACCAATCATACATATTGTTCGATTGCTTTTCGACAATCATGATTGTTAAATTTACCAATCGCAATCGGCAATCACTTTATTCAGCAGGTAAAATCGGCAATCATAAATCACAAATCGTAAATCGGATTTATCTGCTGAATGCGCCCAATATCAACTATTGTTTACGCTCCAAAATAAAATTTTTCTGCAGCACTTGTCTCTCACGAAAATGTCTTGCCAATTGGATTTCAGTTAGACCAGCTACAGTAAATCTGCTTAAGGGTACTGTGGAAAGATTGGTTTGCCTCCCCAATTGGCCAAGTTAAGGCCAACCAAATGTAATTAACACGGCACGCAAATAATTTAACAAACTTGTTTAATTGAGTTCTTATATGCAAGTGACTTGCCTGCTCTTACAAATGTTCTAATGCGACCAAAGCGTCTCTGGCGACTGCGCTGCTGCGAGTGAGCTTGAGAGAGCGACTGCCCAGCTCCAATGTCTAAACATAGAAGGGAGGGGAATAGGGAGGGAGGGAAATATGCATAACAAGAGCGAGTATCAAGGCAAAAAACATAATTTGATGGCAGATGGCCATTGATTTGATTGACATTAATAATAGGTTGGCAAAGTTATAGAAACTTTATATGGGCGGCAAAGCGCAGGGGTTCTGGCCCAAACAGGTACTGTATACCTTTAGTAAAAAATTTTTTTCATTTTTTTTTCTTGACTTAAATTACGAGTTAGGGTGTTATAGACATCCCCAAAAAATATCAAATCAAAAAAAAATTGGTTTTCTTTTGAGAATTTTTTTTTGTTGAGGTAGGTTGTATTGTAGTATTTCGAAAAAAATTGTTGTCAATATTTTTTTGAAAAGCAACTGTTGTTTTCGAAAAAATCATTAAGGCCTGTTCCCAGGAACAATAAATTTAATTTTTGTCACAATGCTTCGTATGAATAAGACAGTTGTTCAAAAGTTTTTAGTTTTAACTGCTGTGCTGCTGCTGTGTGTATTCATATGAAGTACTGTGTCAAAAATAAAATTTATTGTTCCTGGGAATAGGCTTTTGAAAAACACGAAAAAGTTAACAATTATTAGTTTTTTATCTGAAAAAATGAAAATTTTGCAAACCTTTTCTTACTTTTTCTTACGATTCTAGTTTTTTACCACGTTTTACTTTCTTTGACCCAAATTTCTCAGGAACTACTAAACCGATTTTGATAATTTTATTTCTCAGTGAAAGCTTATTCATGTTTGAAAATAATTTTTATTTTATCGAAAACAGTTGTCGAAACTTTAAACGCGATTATCTCGAAACCATTTTTTCCAAAATAGTTGCCCAAATAAAAAGAGTAACTGTTGACCATTGAAAATTGCAATTTAATTTTTTTTTCTATGGCGTGGTCTAAATTCTTATAAGAACAGATGGTATCAATTTTGGGTTAATTGAATTTGTCTTTCTATGCTAAAAAGGAGGCCATACATTCCTATGAAATTTTTTTTTTAGTTTTAACTATTCAGCAAAATTTAAATTAGAATTTTGTCCAAGGCGTGGCGAATCTGAACCACTGTGCGTCGCGACACGTTGTGCATCTTTGCCTGGAAAGGAAACATTCCCAGAGTTGGAAATTATGCACATATGGCTTTAAGGGGTCAAGGGCCAAGTGTCGAAAGTTGAAATTTGGAAAGGCTTTGGTGTAAAAAATAATGCTAGCCGCATCTTGCTTCACTCCTCTCAGCCATGTGAATAATTTTTTTAATGAATTTAAATCTTCACAGTGCACTGTTAGAGTTTCTTTTATTAAAAAAAAAACAGTGCTGCCGGACCGGTAGACTACAAATTCAGAGAATTGGGAAAACTGTCCAAATATAACACTAGCTTACAGCATTTTGTATCCCGGTCATTTGGCAGTTATTTCATATGTAAAACCTTCCGCTGATTCTAAAAATCAAGTTGAATATTTTTTTTTGCGGGGCCGCTTTCGAGAAATTACGAAAAAGCTAGTCATCGTAAAAAAAAGTACCTCTTTAAAAATGAGTATATCTTCAGTATTGGCATGCGGATTTTAAAATGGTCACTTGAATACACTTGAGAGAGAATTGAATGCCCCATTAATCATTCATACATCACATTTTAATCTGTTGGTTAACTTTGCCGTTATTAAGGTGTTTATCGGTAACTTTGCTTAAAATTTATCACATTTTGAGAAAAAGCTAGATTTCAAGTGCTATTTTCACCTCGAATAAAATTCTCCAAAATATATTTTTTTGCTGATCGTAATAGGAACATCCATTACAATTCTAATGCGAAGTATTTCACTCAAATCCGATGCAGAATAAATAAGTTATTGGCACTTAAGTTCAATATTAAAAGATTGAAGTTTATACATTGAAGTTCAACAAATACTGAGCACATCTAACATCCAAATCATGAGTCATAAACATTTTTCCGGTCAAAATAAGTCATGATTGTAGCATATTTCTATTAGTTACTGCAGTGTCTAGTTCATTGGTGGGCACAAAATTTGTTTTTGTAAGCAGTCCAACAACATCCTGATTTCGACCAAATATTGTGGAATCATGGAAAAGCATAACAAACTAACAATTACGAAATTTGGAGGAGATTCCATTTAATACAGAAAAGTTTTTCCTCTTTTTTATATTTTATATGCTTGTACTAGATGGCCCGGCGAACTTCGTACCGCCTAACAGTACATAACTGTAGTGAGTTAACCTAATAAAATGAGTACAAAATTTCATTACTTTGAAAAGATGACTACTTTGATAAAGCACTTAGGACCTAAGTCTTAGGGTAATACTTTTCATTGAAAAACCTTGTGATAAACAACATTTTTAATTTTGTTATCTGGAGCAAAAATAAATAAAGCAGAGGGGGTTGCCGACACGTGAACATGACACGTACAATTCACCATGAGAAAATCATGCATTTTCCAAATTCAGGCCACAAACATTTAAGGACTGGCCTTGTGATTTGTTAATCGTCATGGCGAATGCAAGGCGAATTAGAAATTAAAATTTTGTTTAAACCCATCGGCTGAGATCAACGGAATCCTCGGAATGAGAACTTCTTCTTCTTTAAATTTTCCTTTGATTATCGCCGCGTGAATCACATAGGTCATCAATTTTCTTAATTTCGTTTCGAAGCAAGACGACTTCCGAGCCAACCTTTAGTTGAATTGAATGAATGCAGAGTACCAACGATCTGATTCTGAACTACAAAGTTTAAGCAATGATGTTCGGGAATATTTTTTGATGAGCTCGTCTTTCGATAAGACAAAATTGCAAAAATTCGGAGGAAATAAAGACAATCCGATTCACCGACAGGGACACCACCATTACCGATATTCAGCAATTGCTGACAGCTGAAGTTTCTTTACATAGCTCCACAGATTGGATGATTTGAGGCAAGCATTTATTTGATCGGCTGGAGTCGATCTTGGAATGACTGGCAGTGTTTGGCGGAAATCGCCAGAGAGTAAGTATAATTGCTTCCATTGCGCGGTTGTGCGCCATTATGCATTCGTCCCAAATGATGATTTTTGCCGATGCTAATACTTTGGCCATTGAAGAGTGTTTTGCAATGTTGCATGTCGGCTGTTTAATAGTTTAAAAGTAATTTTAACCTCAATGAGCTGTACGACATCCCTTTAACAATGTGGCCGATATTCCAGAAGGAGCAACTACTACCACAATGTCGGATCTCGCACGAACAGTGGCCAAAATGAATGACATGAGGAATGTCTTCCCAGTTCCACCGGGGGCATCCAAGAAAAATAAGTCACCATTTCCATCATCAATTGCCTTCATTAATGTATCATAGACTTCCCTCTGTTGAGGGTTCAACAGGGGTACATTCGTTTGAACTGATTGGTGTAATTCATGTCGATCATATTTAAGTTCACGCTCCAATTCTCTATTAAATGCATCATTCAATCTGGCGCGTGCATTTCTATGCTGACCAACAAACTGCCGCACATGTCTTCTGACCTGTCATCCTTGTATTTGTTTGTGCATCACCTCAGACCCTATAAAGTATATATATTCTAGATCAGCATCAACAGCCGAGTTGATTTAGCCGTGTCCATCTGTCTGCCTGTTTTGCATAACAGCCGAGTCGATTAGCATGTTTTTGTCCGTGTGTCCGTGGACGCGTCGTTCGAGACTTAGAGGTAGAGCCCTTTTTTGCTGTGGTAGTGTATAGATTAACGAGTGTTTCAGTTGTTCCCCCCCCCCCTAGAAAATGTCGGCTTTAAGTTAGGCCCAATATTACTGAAGACAAGTATTTCGCATTCTGTAGGAAGAGGGGGGGGGGGGGGCTTGCATTGTCAGTTACCGCGTTTGCGCGTGCGTGTGTGCGAATGTTAGAGTGTGTGTGTTCAGATGCTCCCAAGTCAAGGGAGCAGGGTAATTTGTAGTTGGGGCACTCGACTTCAGCTCCCTTACTTGTTTTATTTCACTTTGACACTAACTTCTGAGATTTTCAAAGCAGGGGCTCAAGTAGCAATAAAATTTTTAAATTTAAAAAAACTTACTGCTCAGTCAATCAAAATTTTACAACTTTTGCTACTTTAAGTCATGCAATTCAAACACTGGTTTTAACTTTCTTCGAAGGGAGGCAATTGCAGTTGTCGTTTTGTCTATTTGTGCGCGGCGGCGCCAAAAAGCAGGGCAATTTTTACTTTTAAAACAATGGGAGCAAGGTTCAATGTTGTTTTCAAGCAATTGCTATGTAGAACCAAAATGCATAAAATCAGCAAGCCAAAGCTTCCTTGATAAAACTGAAAACGCAGTTCGGTCTATTGCTATATCAGGTTTGCAAACCGGTCTTGTACCGAACCGGTTCGAACCCAGAATTTCCGACTTTCAGTTTACTGTGAACAGAACCTCAGTAGAAATAAAAGCTGGACCTGAACCTGTTCCGAACCTAACATTTCGCTTCGGTTCAACAAAAACCATAGACATCTAAAAATTTAACCTAGTGCCAACACGACACAATTCCCATAACATTTGTGTTGTTTTTAGGTGGATTTATTGTTTTGGTTTTTTTTTTTTTTAATATTTCTAATATGTTTTTTGTTAATATTGTAAAAACCATGGGCTGAACCAAGGATCGAAACAAAACCTTCTTACAAAAACTTCGAACCTTAAAATTCTGAACCTTAACCATTGGTAAATTTTGGTTCGAACTCTGATTAATATTCTACATATATGGAGTGGTTTAAGAGTGAATTCAAAAATGGTACTCCATTTCGCGGGTTTTTGACCATAAAAAAATCAACAGTGCGCTTTGAATCAATTTACATTACTTATTTAATTTATACATAACTGCGCTGTATTTTATAGAACCATTCATGACGCCTCCTGATTCGTACATGAATCCTGAATGACACAAAACACTCCCAAAAATAATGTGCATCAATCGTGCGTAAGGATTTTTTTAGAAATTATTGTACTCCAAAAACTATTTGGTTTGCAGATCTGATTTGAGTAAAGATAATATCTCCAATGGGACTTCTTAGAAATATCTGTGCACTCTAATAAGTTTAGGTAACATTTATATAACTTCTTTGCATTTTTCTATTAGAGAGCCCAACCCAAATTCGTCGCTTTGTTGAATTTTTTAGGAAATTTAATTTTCTCTTACAAACTAATCTAACAGATTTCAAGTACTCTACATGCACTGGACTATAAACTCAAGAAAAGCCAATTCCTTGGTTAACTCGGTTACCCGCTTAAAATGCCTTTGTACATAGGGTGTCAGCACTTCGACCATATTGCCATTATTATAGAATCTAGCTTTGGGATCCTTTAGGGCATCGCCTACCAAATGTTTCAGTATTAACTGGGCCACCTGTGAGTGACGCGAATTGGTGCTCCAGGCCTTGACATGTTTTAACAAGGCAACCCGCTGATCCACATTCAATTGGTCCACTAGTTGCCGCACAGCATCCTCATCGCGCTGACGTACAAAATGCTTGATGATGTCATAAGAAGCTTTGGGCTTATCCAAAGTCAGGGCCAAAACAAAGGCCTTGTGTAAATTCTTCTGCGCATGCAGCAGTGTGTGTAGAGTTTGTTCTTGCTCCAGCGATTCCTGGCGCTGATCCAAAGCCTCATTACGGGTTTCCTGGGTGATATCGGCAAAGCGTATGAGCTTAGAATCAGCTCCGCCGGTAAAAAAATAGCGATGACTGCGCTCCGAAACCGCCAGGGCCCATACCCTATCGCTGTGCTCGTCCAGAGACTGCAGACAGGTGCTCGTTTTAATGTTCCATAATTTCAGCAAACCGTCAGAGGCAGCTGAGATGATGAATTTGCCGTGATCCAGAAATTCAGCACGCAGTATGGTGCACTCCTGATCGAAGCGTTTGAGGCAGGTGAAGTTACCAATAGACCAGAGACGCAGCGGAACAATCCGAGGAGGAGGTAAGCACAATTTGGTCCACGGGCGAGAAGCGTACACTCCACACTCCTCTTGTGTGACCACGCAATACACCCATTAGGGTATTGGACTCGCTTAACCATATTTTAGCCGTCTTGTCCTGAGAGGCTGTGGCCACCAACTTGTTATTCAAGGCATAGCTCACACAATTCACTTCTTTGTCATGGGCCAGAGCAGCATATCTTAGCTGGAAAGTATAGGACTTGTGTTCCTTTTTATCTCGAAGTAACTGCCAGACTTTCATGCTACCATCCTGACACACAGAGGCAAATCCGGTGGCTCCATTGTGGGTCATGGCCACACAGCCTATGGTGGAGGTATGACAATTGGATTGCTCCGTCAACTGAATCAAAGAACACTCTTCCTCATGCTGGAGTTTCCACAAACGTATGCTACAATCCTTACCCACTGAGATGAGCAGATTATGTGAAGCAGCCAGCGACATTACGGTGTCCGTGTGACCCACTATCAATTTACAATTCATCTGCCGTTCTGTATCGTACAATTTGAAATGCATGGAGTTAGTGGCCACAGCCAAATAACGATCATTGTCGCCTAGGAAACACATGTCCAGTATCTCATCATTGAAGCCCACCAAATGCTTCAATGGTTCCAGCTTAATTGAATCGTAGATAAGCACATTTTGTTCGCTGGTGACCAAAGCCAATTGCTGGGCATCCTTGCAATATAATAAGCGACTGATTTGAAAGTCGGATTGTTTCCACAAGTCCCTGATCTTCCAGCTGTGGGTGTCTATTTGCTGTAATTTTCCTTTACCACTGGCCACCAGCAGTGTTAGGCCTTCGTTGGTGTACACCACTCCCTCCAGTTCTTCGTACAAAGGCAGGACCTTCAACTGTGTGGTATCCAACTGCTCCTCTTTCAGTTGCCACACTATTAAAACCTTATCTCTGCTCACGCTGACCAGCTCCTGACAGTCTGCTGAATCATTTTTAAAGCTCAACCCGGTCACCTGGGATAGGTGTCCTCGCATTTTGTACAACAACTTTTTGCTTTCATAATTCCAGCCATAGATGGTATTATCCGCTCCCACCGCATAGATCTCCCTTCTCAAAACATGCGGATGAAAGACTATAAGACACGCTGGTCCTGGATACTCTTTCAAGGCGCATAAACAACTGTTTTTAGCATAATCCCACAGTCGCAAAGTGGCATCTGCTCCTCCACTGCTGCAAATGATTGTGCCACAAGCACTGAAGGCCAATTTGATGACGGGTCCCCTGTGTTGAGACTTCCATAGCTTCACTAGCTTGCCCGTATTTAACTGCCAGAGACGTAACAGGCCACTCCGATGAGCGGTGACCAAATGTTCCGCCGACAAGGCAAAACAATGTATGGCATCCTCTTCCACCTCCAACTCCTGAAGTTCCCTGGCAGTGCCATTCTTATCGTTGCTCAGACCAAAGCTCTGCAATATTTGACTGGTCTGAACATCCACTTGATTGACCACGTTTCCATTCAAACAGTACAGGTGCTGGCCATCCGCACTCCAGGCGATGTCGCCGCCCGCATAGAAATTTACATAGCGTGCATCGGCCGCATAACTAACAAGTAAAGAGTGGTTAACAATTTGGAATTATTAAAGATGACCGATTTGTCCTACCTTTTCTCACAAACTTGGGCCAGCATGTCTACTTTCAATTTGTTTATATTACTTAAATCTCAGTAACCGCGTGCACTGCGGAACAGTGTTGCCAGCTTAGCTATTGTCTCCATCAGATCAATCTGCAATTTTAGCTATTTTGAAAAAACTTCTGGCCATTTTCTAGCTATTTTGGAACTAAAGTTTTTTTAAATAATTCGGTTATTTTTAAATTGGCTATTTTAAATTTATTCAGACTAATTTGGATTTCGAATTCGATCGATACGAATTTGTAGATATTGTAAGCTCCAAAAAAAGATCAAAAATTCGAAAGGAAGATTAATGGAAATTTTAATCGGTTTTTGGTAAAGGAAAAATTTATCAATTTCGATTCCTCTTTATCTGATCGATCTAGCAATCGGAAACACAACTAAATTTGCGTTTTGGCTCGTACTCAGAACGAGAGAAAATTCGGCAGGATACTTCATACAAAAAGAAAAAATTTTCGAATCACTCATGAGCAGCGAAGCAAAGATGTGAAATCCAGATTAATTCACATCTGTATACAGACACTAAGAATATATTTTTTATGTCAGTTTTTATGTCAGAAGAAAGTTCAAATGCAACTTTAAAGATGATAAAATATTGCATAATAATCCAAAAGAAAAAAGTCTGGGATGTTTGGTTCCATATTTTATCTTCATTCTTTAGACTTATTGTCTAAACAAATAGCGAGCATCACAGCCCTAAGATAACGAGAGTCTGAAGACTGGAATGCGGGCAACTTGGGACACTCACCCATACTCAACCATCAAACCGCGCTTCCTGCCTTTACAGGGTATACCCCCGACGACATTTTAGAAACTTTATGACGTCAATATCCTTAGTAGACAAGACTTGGAGAACTTACCACATTAACATCTACACGGAAAGATCCAAGCTCGATAACAAAGTAGGAGGGGAGTTTTTTCCTCTGACCTATATATGGAAGTATTATTTCGACTCCCTGATCATTGCAGCGTGTACCAAGCAGAACTGGTGGCCATCCAGGAGGCAGCTCTACGGACGCTTAAGTCTTACACCAATAACGCCAAATTGCTCACGGAATGCCGTAGATCCTTTAATGAGATCGCTCGGCATCTCTGTATCCACCTAATCTGGGTGCCTGTCAACCGCAACATTGAGGTAAACGAGTCAGCCGACTGGCTGGCTAGACACAAGAAATAAAACCTGGTGTCTGGCTACTGAACGATGGAACAACCTTCCGGATTGCGCTGTTGCTAGGGTCACGTGGCCCACGTTCGACCTAAAACGTATCAGTAGCCTTCTAGACCAAAGTAGAGGAAACATATTGTTTCTAGTCGGACCCCTAACGGTCACTGCTTTATCGATAGACATGCAGCACGCTTGGGAGTCGCTCACAATGACTTCTGTAGAAGCTGCAAATGTGAGGAAGATGAGGAAACTGACTGCATCTTATAAGCCGCTGGACTTAGTAGGAAGAGACTCAAAACACTTGGTCACCCCTTTGTACAAAACCTCTCGGAGCTATCTGAGATAGAGATTCCGTCTCTACTAAAATGTTTACTGATTTCACAGTGGCTTAATCGTGAACAAAACCGGTTTTTGTTCTACGCGACGCACACACACGAAATCGTTTGCATGTGTGTCGTTTTGCAAAAGTCTCTATCCCGCACGATCCTCATAAAATAAAGTAATGTAAGAAAAACTTGTCATGGACTTAAAAATTTTGTTTTGTTTTTAATATTAAGGCGGCATGAAAAGCACTTTGAAATCGCCTTGCATGGAAGCTGGCATGAGAAAGTTATTGATGACATGCGAAAAAAACATCCCGACATGATGCAGATCTTCCCACCTTCTTCACATAAGACAAAATTGTCTTTGATTCAGAATACAAATCACATAAGATTTGGTAAGGCAATTGTCTAGTATAGCTGATAGATTGTAATTTTATTAAGTTAGAAGAGACAGAAAAAGTAGAGTGAAGAAAGTTGTCCTTTAACACCCGAAGAGTCTTACTTTGAGACTAAGCATGACGGTCTTTCAAAAACCCCCATATGTTTCTCAAAGCTGCTGTTGTTGACCAAACATTAAATAAATTTTACGCCAGATTTTTTCTTAAAATATTTTTGTATTATTTTATATTCAATACATTTTAAAGAGCATCAACTAACAGATGTAAGATGGATGTTACCAGTGTAAATTTCCATTTCACATCATCATCAAATTCCATGCGTTCCTCTGAAATGTACTCAGTATGCAGAGACTATAAGAAATTAAACGAAGCTTTTTCCTTACCAATAATTTATTTTTCTTTTATGAACCGTTTATGACCAAAACTTTGTCAAAAAATCATTTTTTTTTTTTTGAAAAGCTGCCATTTTGTCAAAAAAATTTATTTTTCTTAACCCTTTTGCTTAATTTTCAGATTTTATAATTCTTTAACGAAATTTGGTTTTTTTAATTTTGGATGATCCAGTCCAGAGTTATTGTGTACGCCGCAAGGCACTATTTTTGAGTGGAGCTTCAGGAGATCAGCTATAGCAGCTTTCACAATTAAAATTTTTATAAATAAATAAAAATAAAATACAGCTAAAAGTTACCTCAATATGTGTACAAATTTTTGCTTTAATAAATTGAAAGGTCCTCACAGAAAAAATGTTTGAAAAATGTATATTTTCAAGCCAATTAACTGTATTTAACCCCATCAGCATGATATTTTTTAGCTATTTTAAATTATTCGTTGCCTTTTTTAGCCATTTTGAACAGTCGATTTAGCTACATTTTTTCAATAGTTGGCTGGACTGCTGCCGAATAGTGTGGCCACCTATAGTTGGCTAAAAAGAAGCTAAACAATTTTTTGTTGATAAACTTGCCCAAGTTGATTAGAAGACAATTCTATAAATAATTTATTTTGTTTAGTACTTTATTTATATTTAAAACGATTCACTACCTAGCTTATTTTAAAATATAGGTGGCAGCGCTTCTGCCGACATTTTGCCGATAGTTTTTGTTATCGACTTTTTGTCATCCCTACTCCAAGCAAAGTCAAAAGCCGTCAAATCATCGTCGAAAATTAATATCTTGAAATATACAAATAAAATTCAAGCACAAGCACAATGAGTACAATTGGCACAGGCGTGAGTAATTGTTTCTGTAATTCCACTGATTAATTAATTATTACAATTACCATTCACCTCCACCCGACAGTACGATTTATCCGCCTCGCAATTCTCGCCGGATGGTCGCGTCTTCCAAATCGACTATGCCTCCAAGGCGGTGGAGAAAAGTGGCACTGTCATAGGCATACGGGGCAAGGACGGCGTGGTCTTGGCCGTGGAGAAAATCATCTCCAGTAAACTGTATGAGCCCGATGCCGCTGGCCGCATTTTCACCATCGAAAAGAACATTGGCATGGCTGTGGCTGGTTTGACGGCCGATGGCAACTATGTGGCCGATATTGCACGCCAGGAGGCAGCCAATTTCCGTCAACAGTTTGAACGACCCATACCACTGAAGTTTTTGTGTGATCGTGTGGCGGGTTATGTCCATGCCTACACCTTGTACAGTGCAGTGCGTCCGTTTGGGTTGTCCATAATCCTGGCCTCGTGGGATCAGGCCGAGGGCCCGCAACTGTACAAAATTGAGCCATCCGGTTCATCCTTTGGCTATTTTGCCTGTGCCAGTGGAAAGGCCAAACAGCAGGCCAAGACCGAGATGGAGAAGTTCAAATTTGCCGAAATGAGCACCGATGAGTTGGTGAAGAGTGCGGGCGAAATGTAGGGTTTTCTTCAAATTTCATTTGAAATTAATAATTAATTGTATGCATTTTGTAGCATTTACCGCGTGCACGATGAGCTGAAGGATAAGGATTTCCGCTTTGAAATGGGTCTGGTTGCGAAGGAGACGGACGGCTTGCATCGCATTAATCCCGTGGATTGGACTGAAAAGGCCCGTGATGCGGGTAACAAGGCCAAGGAGGAAGACGATAGCGATAATGAAACACATTAAATTTTTCCCTATTTTGTGTGGCAGTGTGAATCTAATTCTTGGGCCTAAATATATATCAATTAATTTTATATTTCACGAAAAGAAAATTAAAGGTGTGTAACTGTTCCGAACCAAATCGTAACCGAACCGCTAATTCCAGCAAAGAAAAATCCATAGGTGCCCCCTTTCGAAATTCCTGAAACGAACCGAATATAACAAGGAAAAAGGATCGGTTAAGTTCACTGAATTTCGATCGTTTTCCTACGATAAGTCCTTATCGATGCCGGATTTATGTATGTAGCTGCCAACCATTTTAAAACATGGGATCCCGTACATCTCCTGAAATTGTCAACCGACCTCTTAACACGCCTGTCCTTAGAAAGCTTTACTTCTTTGAAAGTCGATTTGTGTGTATTTTTTAAGGATTAGTTAGATCAAATACAGATTGTTCAACCAAGAACCTGGGGCTGAATAGCTCTAAAAACCATAACTAACACTTCATAATGTGTTCAAAACGAACGGACCAACCTTTATGTTTCATTAAACTTCCGCTCCTTCAAATGTCCAAAAAAGTAACTTTTCGAACAGATTTCTAAAAGTTAGAACGGGCATTAAAGGAAAAGATGCGGCGGAATAATGGGTAATCCTTAAACAAAATGAAGTTTTTGACATCATTTCGGACTTGTCGTAACATCACCAGTCTGATAAAATGATTTTTCGAAAAGATTTAATTAAAAAAACTGGCAGTACCATTAAAAGAAATTCTGCGTAATTAAAGGCGATCCTTAAACAATCAATTCCTACATTTCTTTGATGGAAATACAAAAAAAAAATATTTTTTCTCAAAATGTCTAGTGTTTAAAAAAAATTCATTAAAATTTTTGTCTTAATTTTTTTTATATATTTAAAAATTGAATTTTTAGTCCATTGGAACTTAAAAAAATTATGTCAAAAGCGATGGAAAAATAAGTTTCGAGAAAAACGGGATTAAAGTTTCAACAGCACTGTAAATTTACATGTTACGTCTTTGCAAATGTGCTTTGAAAATAACACAAGTTTACAAAAAACGGCCACTTCTTTACCAGAGAAGATTCCGTTTTCCACCACAGGGTCAGGTTTAAGAGAAATTTGCATAAGAGTGTGTTGGAAGAGGTTAGTTCACTTTTACCTCCTGCAGCCACATTAATTAACCTATTCGAACCAAATTAGTTTCTACGTGGACTAAATCAAATAAAGATCACGAAAAACCAAAGTTTGGTTCTCGTTCTTAAGATACCATTATTTTGATTCAATATGAAAAATATTAACTTTTCTGAGATATTTGATTTTTTGCGTAAAAATTCGTAAACTTATCTGCCAATCGATGATAACGAAAAACTCAAAAATGAAGTAAAATTGAATAATAAGTTTCGACGAAGTTTTGTCAAAATCAGACGACTATACCATATAGCTGCAGTACGAATGATCGGTCGAAAAGAAGTTCTAGTAAGTAAAACTTGTTTGTTTTAAATGGAATCGCCTCCAAATTTCGAACATGTTAGTTTGTTAAGCTAGAAAAGAAAGGTTCAAAAAGTAGTCTTAGAAAAACTTTTTGTTTTCAATGGAGTCGCATACAAGGAAGCATCTCCGACCAAATAAAGTATATATATTCTTGATCAGCATGACGAGCTAAGTTGATTTAGCCCTGCCCGCCTCTCCATCTGTTTCTATGCTATCTCCTCCGTCAGTTTTAAAGCCCAAACTCACCAAACTTTGCACGAAGTCTTTTGGTACAAATACGCTGCACATTTGTCGGAACCGGCCGGATCAGTTCACTATAGCATAAAGCTGTCATAGGAACGGTCGGTCGAAAAACTAGTTTTTGTGAGAAAACTTTTTGTTTTCCATTGTAACGCCTCCAAACTTTGTATTTCTTAGTTTACTATGCTTTTAGATGATTCCACCAAATTTGGTCGAAATCGGACATCTATATAGTATAGCTGTCATAGAAAAGTATAGTCTGAAAAGTAGTCTTAGTTAGAAAAACTTTTTGTTTTCAATGGAAATGAAAACGTCCCTTACAAATATTGCAAATATTTATTTTAAATATTTTACACAGTTTTACAAAGTTTTTTCAAAATCGGATGACTAGCATATAGCTGTAATATGAATACTCGGTCGATAAAGAAGTTCTAGCGAGAAACACTTTTTTGTTTTATTTGGGATTGCCTCCAAATTTCTTGATTAACAGTTTGTTATGCTTTTCCATGATTGCACGATGTTTGTTCGAAATCGGACATCTATATAGTATAGCTCCCATAGAAAAGCAAAATCTGAAAAGTAGTCTTAATTAGAAAAATTAACTGCAAGGGTATACAAAACTTCGGCCGAGCCGAAGTTAACTTTCCCCTATTTTTTAGTGCAATTTAAACACGGTTTTTTTTTGTGTAAAACATTTTATGAAATTGTTGTTTTTCTACGATTAGCATCGACCTTATTTTATCCACATCGGCTTCAAGAGGCCTTCCAGGACATGGTGCATCCTCATGATCGAAATTATGCAAACCAATTTTGGCATTGGCGTTCGGCAAACACATCTTCTCAATACACATCACATAATTTTCGCCTTGCTTGAACTGCATTTTTACCCTTTTGATAGTAAAACAGTAAAATATACCGAAAATGCTGTTTTCGATCATCCATCTTCAATAGGGCACCAAACAAAAACTATTTCAACAAATTTAGGAAAATTTTTAACAAACAACCCTTACTCTATCAGCTGTTCAAATCTCTTTGTACTTATGGTGCAGAGTATAAAAAGACATCCCTTGACACCCAGAAAAAGTAGAACGAATAATTTATTAAAATTTTGAAAAATTTCGCGCTGGAAATATAGTAATTCGTATAGTAAATTCGTTCTGTTTGGTGATTTTAGGCGAGGGGAGTGAGGTAAAAAAAACTGAGAAAGGAGAGTAAGCACATTTGACAGAAAAACGCTGAACTCGCTCTCACAGTTTCGATTTATTTTGGGAGAGGAGTGTATGGGGAAACAATTTAGCGAAGAGCTTACCCCGATTATAATATAAATTTGGACGATGCTCAAGGTGTGGTGCTGTTGGCTAAGAGGCGGTGTCAGTGAGAGCAGTGTCCCGAGTTCGAGTCGCAGTAAAGGTAAGAAGAAGAAAAATAAAAATTGTTCACAGTAAAGGGAGTGGGGTTGTGTTCTTTACTGCGATTTGCTGCACTTGCTCACGCGGTATTGGTTGAGATGCCGATGTTGTGTTGTGTGCCGAGGTCGTGAGCTCACGACCCAGTCAGGGTAAGCTAAAAATAATAATTACGTTATTCATTTTTCAGAAGGAAGGAAGCGTTTGCTCTTCCGTCCGCAAATTAAATTGCCGCCAATTGTTCTGCAAGCGAAAGCAAATCAAAATGAAATTAGGGTCGTTCCGTCAACTGCTTTTGATTTGCTTTCACGAAATAAAAATCGAAAGCAAATCACTTTCAGGAATACCACTAGTATATACTCGCTTCCATTTGATAACGCAGCTTATCGCTTCTGCCAAAACATAAGTGTAGTCTGGCAGCTCCATATCACTCATTGAAAAAATAACCTGGCTGGCAGCACTGTCCCACACAGCTGTTGCTTTAGTTCGTTCGCGCCAAAACATCATAATAGTAAACAAATTCGAGTATAAAACATTATTTAATATGACCACCTTAATTGAACAGCTAATCACAAAAATGGGTCTGCGCGATGAGCCTCATGTTTTGGAGTGAGTTCCCTCCCTATAACAACTAACTAAATCAATTACTCTAAGAAATGCCCTTACAGAAAAACCACCGAGCTAGTGCGTCTGCTAGAGCTACGCTCCACAAACGTGCCTTTGCAGATTAATGAATATGGCAAAATTGTGGTTTGCGCCGATCTGGCCTCTTGCCTACTGGCTGTGGGATTTGACAAGGAGCAGGCATTGAAGCTGTCCGGACTGCGCAAGAGTCACTACTTGAACCAAAAGCGCATGTTCGAGAAACTACTCGATCTCAACAAATTGGCCAGTGTTAACGATATTTGTGTTCAACTTAGTCTCAACGAGGTGGCACGCAAAGCCGAGGAGCTGCTGCAACTCTTCAAGGCGGTGGTGGCCAGCGAGCAGAAGGACATTGATACGGATCATCCTCAGTATGCGGCCATAGCCGTATTTCATGCATGCCGTCTGCTCAAAAGGAAAGTGTCCAAAACGAAATTGATGCCATTTAGCAATCTACGTCCCACTCAATTTCAACAACTGGAGCAGCAATGGGAGCGCATGATTACTAAGCACTACAAGGCAAGTCAGGTTACTGTGGCCGCTGTCTCGGATTTGGAGAGCAAACTAAAGCAAAGCCAACAGGAGAATCTAATATCAGGCGACGGTGGCAAAAAGTCACAAAAAGCACAAACGGAGGACTATGAGAAATGGAAGTCACGTATGTTGGCCATGGCTCAGGCCAAGCTTAAGGAATCGGAGGCTGCAGATTGACCCACATCAAGAGAGGTGTAGCAGTTTAAATCAGTAGAATAGAGAGTAGACTTTATTTATCCTTCCCAGCCAAGAGAAACCCAGTAATAGATATTTTTTTACCCTCATCCTGTAAATAAAAAAAAATTAGTAATTCTGTATTTTGGGCAAATTTTTGCCATACATATTTTGCCCAAAACAGGATTTTTCGGCCCTGTTCCGAATTCCGAGTCGGTTTTCGTGTAAACGTTGCTTTTTTTAAGATAAAGTTCACAATTTTATATGAAAAGTAAGCAAAATGTCTGTGGCTACTAGATCAGGTCCGCTTTTTTTGACGAATTTAATTCACTTGGCATTGAGCAATCGTTTTCAGCTGCTTAGGCAATTCCGATTTTCGTCAAACCTAATCTAGTAGCCTTTGAAATTCTGGTCACCTTCCATATAACATTGATAAGTTTAAGCTCTACATGCAAACGTTTACACGAAAACCGACTCGGAATTCGGAACAGGGCCGATACAAATTTATTTCGGCACAATGCTTCATTCAAATAAGACTGCTTTTCATAAGCATTCAGATTTCAAAGCAACTCAAAAGTGATTCTATTCATGTGAAGTTCGACATAAAAATTTATTTTCGTGCGTTCTGGATATCAGCCCTAAATAGGAAAAAACTGCAGTCAGAAAGTCTCGACTCAAAATTACAAAAAATTACCTCACACCTTCCAGAATTTGCCCAATATACAGGATGAGGGTTAAGACTGTATTGACCAAATCATAAGCCAGTGGGGACTAACACGATTGTCTCACATATATCGTAAGTCAACTATAAAATGTAAGCACTAATACAGCGCACAATGTGTCGAACAATCTAAAACATGAAAATAATGTCTTTCTATTTATGAGGTCGAAAAAACTAAATATTGTTCTAGAGTGGCCAACGGCGTAGCCAGGAAAGAGCAGGTGGGACAGCTTCCCCCCTCCCCCCTAGACGGGGCCTGTTAATACTGAATATTTACTTAATAAAACGCTTAAACTATCTATGAATATACAAATTATGAAAATAATATAGACTCGGCAATCTATACATCTAAACCGCTGAACCGATCTTCACAAATTTATCATAGTATGTTCATGTCGATCAGAAAAGTGTCATAGGCTATGTCTCATGTCGGTAAAATGGTCAAAAAACCGCGAAATTTGCAAAATTATACAGTTCATTCGATAGCAATGAAACTTTGGGGTACGAATTGAATGCTTGGCCAGGAGGGTTTCTAAGTTGAAGAAATTCGCGGAAAATGGGCGTTGGTAAATGAAAGCTGCAGATTACACGGAATGAATTCATAGCCCCCGCAAATCAACTTCAAATATTTTTGTGAATTTTGATAAAAAAAAATCGGGTAAGAAAAATCCGTCAAGCTCGACAGTTATAGGCTTTATATCCCCCAAAATTAGCATATATCTGATCAATTTAATGTAGAAGCCAAACAAAGTGGCAAAAGTGGCCATAGATTGTCGAATGTGCTGCCTATCGCTTTGCAACTGTTACTGCCGAGCATCAAAATTTGTTTTCCTTATAACTCGACCATCGTTCATCCGATCTTCATTATTCCTTCTGCGGATCGATACATTATGCTGATTACTAAATGTGCAAAAAGGTACGTACCATCTATCTACAAAACCGTGGAAGATATGACGCTTTTTTTTTAAATGGCGAACTTTGACAACAATCTTGATTTGCCTGTTAATATAAGAAGTATATGTCCCATACATCTCGAACTTCTATCTCTTACCATCTTTGAGATCTAGAAATTTTTGTAATATTTTTCATCAAAGTGGATGCAACATTCAAAAGTTGTCATTTGTTCCCCAGTGTTATCGATTCAATTTAAAACCGATTGTGTTTTTTTGCTTTGAAAAATTATGGAGGTCACACAGAGCAAAAACTTCTGGGTTTATGAGACTTATGCGACAGAACACATATTAATGCAGCCCAAAAAAATCAAGCGAGCAGCATCAGCAAGCCCGAAGGTTCTCCAAATTGGACCTTGAAGAGATTTATTCATTAGTTAATGCAAATTTTTATAATTTTATCGTCGTGTACAGGCTAGAGCGGAGGGAGGGCATATTGCATTTATAACGGCTGAATGGACAAAGTTACAGCCTGTTAATCCCCAAAAAATTAATTAAAATTTATGGCATGACAACTAGATTAATACACAAAATGTGTATAGGAATTATTAATAGCCTACGTGATCCAACATGGATCTTACATTAATAGTGAAGCAAATTCACAATATTAACATTCAGCAGTAGATTCAACTAATTTCCGCCAAATTCATTTTTGCTTAATACAAAAAAAATTAAAAGCATTTCCCTGAAGCGAAGCTTTTCAGGATCCCAGGTTGATGTCAACTATTGGTGCATCGGGCATGGGACCCAGTATATGGAATAAGATGGAAAGATCAGGTGCTTTAAGACATTCTCAAGCTTGACGAGAACAACTAGTGCCAACCAGCACATATCGGGCCAAAGAAGATTTAGTAAGAACTACTATTTAAGATATCTTGAAAATGTCAAAGCAATTGAGTTATACCCACACGATTTTGGCGGACTATTGTTGGAGACATGACGTTTTTCTAGATTACAGGTGCGGGAGGGGGCGTGGCGAAAATTGAAAATACACTAGATCTGCCTGCATTAGAAAGATCGATGTCAAAAGTACAGTAAGAATAAAAATTCTTAATCCATATTCGAATTTCTTAATCCAATAATTAACTTCTGATCCCGAATTTTTCGATTCATGAGTTTTTACCTTTTTATACCCTTGCAGAGGGTATTATAAAATTGTCCGGATGTTTGTAACGCATAGAAGGAAGCATCTCCGACCACATAAAGTATATATATTCTTGATCAGCACGACGAGCTGAGTTGATTTAGCCTTGTCCGTCTGTCCGTCTGTGTCTGTTTCTATGCTATCTCCTCCGTCAGTTTTAAAGCTATCCTCACCAAACTTTGCACAAAGTCTTTTGGTACAAATACGCTGCACATTTGTCGGAACCGGCCGGATCGGATGACTATAGCATATAGCTGCCATAGGAACGATCGGTTGAAAAACAAGTCTTAAAGAGAAAAACTTTTTTGTTTTTAATGGAAACGCCTCCAAAGTACGTATTTCTTAGTTTACTATCCTTTCCCATGATTTCACTAAGTTTGGTCGAAATCGGATGACTATAGCATATAGCTGCCATAGGAACGATCGGTCGAAAAACTAGTTCTAGTGAGAAAAACTTTTTGTTTTTAGTGGAAACGTCCTTATCATTGGCATACACTTAATCTATATACTTTTACACAATTCTACAAAGATTGGTCGAAATCGGATGACTATAGCATATAGCTCCCATAGGAACGATCGGTCGAAAAACTAGTTCTAGTGAGAAAAACTTTTTTGTTTTTAATGAAAACGTCCTTATCATTGGCATACACTTATTTTATATACTTTTACACAATTCTACAAAGATTGGTCGAAATCGGATGACTATAGCATATAGCTCCCATAGGAACGATCGGTCGAAAAACTAGTTCTAGTGAGAAAAACTTTTTTTGTTTTTAGTGGAAACGTCCTTATCATTGGCATACACTTAATCTATACACTTTTACACAATTCTACAAAGATTGGTCGAAATCGGATGACTATAGCATATAGCTCCCATAGGAACGATCGGTCGAAAAACTAGTTCTAGTGAGAAAAACTTTTTTTTTTAATGAAAACGTCCTTATCATTGGCATACACTTATTTTATTTACTTTGGACACATTTCTACAAAGATTGGTCGAAATCGGATGACTATAGCATATAGCTGCAGTATGAATGATCGGTCGAAAAAGAAGTTGAAGTGAGAAAAACTTTTTGTCTTAAATGACATCGCCTCCAAATTTCGCAATTAACAGTGTATTATGCTTTTCCATGATTTCACCAAGTTTAATAGAAATCAGACATCTTTATAGTATAGATCCCATAGAAAAGTAATGTCCAAAAAGTAGTCTTAGAAAAACTTTTTGTTATCAATGGAAGCTGCAAGGGTATACAAAACTTCGGCCGAGCCGAAGTTAACTTACCCCTATTTTTTTTTTTATTTAACTTTGTTTGCTTTCTCCGTTTAAATAATTACCATTGCTTTCAAATTCCTGAATGTAAGCTTAGTAGGCTCTATTCAAAGACACAGAGTTCCAAAAAATCAAGAAAAGTATACATTTATGCAGGTGGGGTTACACTCAAATTGTTTAAATTTATTGCATAAGATCATTAATAGAAAATTAAGTAAGGTGAAGTATTGTATTTGGTGAAGTTCATATTTCCTGGATCTGATTCTGCCTGTTCATCGATGTTATACTGTCAGCTTTAATGTGTGGCTTCTTTGTGAAGACTCAATACAACTCATGTTATTTCAGTTAATGTGCTGTGTTAGGACTAATCATAGTTTAAAATAAAATAAATTAATAAAGTGACATAATTTATGGTTTTATTGGATTCTGCCAGAGTCTCAACCATCTATGACTGAGCTGAAAAACTAAAAAATGACAATCAATTGAAAGAAATCATTTTAAAATAAAAAAAAAAAAAGATGCTTGGGACTGTTTTATTTGGGTTGTGGAGAGCTGGTACATAATTAATACTATTGTCTTTCATGCTATGTAAAATGAAGAACATTAAGACCAGCTTCAAGGTTATCATTGTCTTCGGGACGATCTACCTGAACCAGCAACTTCGCCAGGAGGTGGCATAAGGTTTGCACTGCTATGAGCTCAGCCAATCAGGAATTTCTTCGAGTTCACTAATAAAAAAATTATTTTCAGATAAAAGATATCTAGTATGCATCCAGTTTGGTTTATTAAGGTTGTCGCAGAGTTTTTGTTCATTGATTTTTTAATATCTTGAAATCAACACATTTATCGCTTCATAGTCACTATTTTGGTTTTGTCACGAATCTCGCTTAATAATTCAATTTACTGTTTTTCTGAATATTAGAAATCAAACATGTTCTGCTAAGAGGTTAAAGATCTCTCACGTCTTCTCTATTTAATAGCGAAGCCACAACTCTGGGCCACAAAAGCTGTAATGGATATCAAGAATTTAAGTTATTGTCAAGACTGTAAACAAAGTTCAGCACTGTGTAAAATAGAATTTTTAAAGAAACTTTTCACTGTCAATTCTTGCTGTAAGTGTATGGCAAGAGAATGGTAAGGATCCATCTGATCAATCAGATGCATTAAAGGCCTCTGTGAATTCAGTGTCTTGATTCAATAATCTGTCTTTCAATGCCTCACGAAAGATAAATTCATCTTTTCCAAAAATGACTGCCAACAAATTTTTTTGTACTAAGGTATATGTTGAGGCGTTATTTCAAACTTAAGGATAATTCTGTTGGGATTCACTTTTCAGCAACTTATCACCTGTCTTTTTAAATTACAGACTCGTGATATGATAAATAAAAATCAGACCTCGTGATTATTAATAAACTTTGGTCAAAAGAATGATGATAATGGCATGCTTCAAAAAGCAAAGGGCAGAGCACTCACCATACTCAACGAAAAAGAACATTGGAAATTGCAAGGCAACAACAAAATCACACAAAATTGTTGTTATCGTTTGTTTGGTGCCAATTGAAGAAAGAAGAACCGGGGGTTTTGTTCTACGTATGACGCACACACACAAAATCGTTTGCATGTGTGTCGTTTTCTATACTCGCGCCCGAATGCAGCATGAGCATTATCTCCTATTTTTTAAGCAATTATTAATAAAACAAAACGTAGCCAAAGAGCATATACAAGTTGGGATCGCTTTAAAAATAATATTCGGCGTCTGAGGCGATTTGACTAGCCTTTTTATAATAATAATATAAGCCCTAGATCACTTGTGGAACTGTATTCTTATGAATTTCACGATCAAGACCCAACTATTCAAATCATTGCATAATGATCGACTAATTGTCTTCGCTGCAAAAAGAGTCCAACGTAAATAGAATTTCATTATTTAAGTATCCATCAAATATGAAAGAGCTTTGAATTTTAATATACGATCTTACAAGTATCAATAATATAACGCACATTTACATTTCAAAAGCTGTTGGCCGCGAAATGAAAAACCTCATATAAACAACTTGCGTAAATTTTCGCTATTCCGTAACCAGTTTCCGTCTATGAAAAAAGACTACGTAATGCCACTACGTTCTACGTTACCACCACGTAGCGAATTAAGTGCTGTTAACGCCTCATTTCGCGCGAAATTATGTGAGACCGAATCGAATCAGATATTTCGCACGGAATTTTAAGTAAGAAGCACAAAATATAATGCACCAAAAGAATTTGTCGTGAAACATTGATCGGCATTTTCTTAATATTGATAAGCTTCATTTAATAAACGCAGGAAAGATAAGAGCTAATGGAAGCTTAAGCAAAAATGGTAAGCCATGCTGCCGTTGAAACATTGTTTATAATTATATTTATAGCTTCCAAGTGATGGAATGCAAGGCTGTGTTGGTGCTGCTGAAGGACAGCAACCGGTGCCACACCAAATGCCATCTGCAAGGCGCTTCTGACAGGTAGCTCAGGTGGCGTTCCATTGGATTATCCTTTTCTTGACGGGAATCCAGAGCCATATTGATTAAAAGTTCAGGCGCAACCGACGCAACCGACGCCGAAGAACACTAGTAGCCGAGAGAGAATATGTGTTCTACTGAGAGAGCTTGGTCTCCCAAATATACAGTATTGCTATGGGTCAATCTAAAAATCAGGGACTGAAGAGACATTTATCAATAATTTTGACCTTTAGGCACCCCTTTCTTTAAACAACGTTCAATTGGGGGTCATTATGATAACTCTAAAGATTGCTAGAAGGCATTATAATAAAAATAATAATTTGTTTTCATTTTATTTAATAAAAAATATATTCAAATAGAACATAAAATACTTTTGGGTGCGAGTTTTGCATTATTCTGCATCATTAATTAATCAACTTCACTTTAATTAAAAATCATAATATCCAATTTGTTTTGTTTACCACAACAGCACATTTAAATTAATAGAAAAATAACAGTGGAAGATTTCTTTGAAAAGATCGTGACACCGGCAGTAATTTAATTATCATGTTGATAACAGTAGTTTGCAGACTTGTTAAGAATCTGCAAAACATCGTCTATTTCGCGTGGCGTCCGCGCGAGTGGGAACCGCGCTAAAAAATAAAATCTCACCTGTTTCAATAAACTGTCCAAGAATTTGGAGAAATTTATCGCGCTCAGTAACATGCTCTTTTAGCAACCTACGACTAACATTGGTAGAGAGTGGCACTATATCATCGATTTAATATTGCTTGATCCCTAATTTGACTTCCACATCAACCAAATATCGTGGAAGATTTTTAAGTCCTGATCTATTTACGGTCTCAAAGGACGGCTGTCTTGAGCGACAAATTTAACACAGCTTTTAGACACTTCCTCCCTCTTATACGGTCATCGACAACTGCTCAGATTTTTTGAATGTGGGATAATTAATTCTCTTATGCTTGAGCGCTTGTAACACACATGCTTATGCAGATTTGATGGACAAGATCCTTTGAGAATGTTTAAATGGTTTTTCGCATCTCGTGCACAGTACATACGAGGGTCAACCAGAAATGGCCTGCCTAGCTCAGTAGTGCTGGAAAATGTTCACAAAAATATAAAAAAAGGGAAGTACCGACTATTAAAAGCTTAAGTTTGAAGTTTTTTTGGTCGATTTTAATAGAGAACGCTTGTTATTGATTTGCAAACAAGTACAAAATTGGTCATCTTTATGTGATACCATACATTTCATATAAAAAGGTCTTAGTCCAACCAATATTAAAATAGAGTTAACCCCGGCTCACACAGTTTTGTATACCCTTGCAGCGCATTGATACCAAAAGTTTTTCTTTAAGAACTTGGCCATCTTTCTATGGATCTATATACTATAAGTCATCCGATTTTGCTAAAATTGTGGAATGATGGTAAAGTATATAAAATATGTAAATTGCCAAATTTGGTAGCGCGTTGTCATTTAAAACAAAAAGTTTTTCTCACTCGAACTTGGTTTTCGTCTGATCGTTCCTACTGGGCGCCATATGCTATAGTCATCCGATTGTGATATAACTTTGTAGAAATGTGTAAATAAAATAAGTGTATGCCAATGATAAAGACGTTTTCATTAAAAACAAAAAAGTTTTTCCTCACTAGAACTAGTTTTTCGACCGATCGTTCCTATGGGAGCTAGGTATTCATAGCGTCATCCGATTTCAGCCAATCTTTGTATAATTATGGAAAAGTATATAGATTAAGCGTGTGCCAATGATGAGGACGTTTTCATTAAAAAAAACAAAAAAGTTTTTCCACAAGAAATTAGTTTTTCGACCGATCGTTCATATGGGAGCCATATGCTATAGTCATCCAATCCGGCCGGTTCCGACAAATGTGCAGCGTATTTGTACCAAAAGACTTGTGCAAAGTTGGTGAGAATAGCTTTAAAACTGACGGAGGAGATAGTATAGAAAATAGACGGACAGACGGACAGGGCTAAATCAACTCAGCTCGTCGTGCTGATCAATAATATATACTTTTGTGGTCGGAGATGCTTCCATAGCGTTACAAACATCCGGGACAATATAATACTTGTTTAAAAGGAGCTGGATTCTACCCAAATTGTGATCTCCCGTTTACAACAATAAATTAAGCGAGGTCGTTTGAGCTGCGAAGATGAACATCGTAATGGGCGTCCAAATGAGGTGACCACTTCAGAAATGGTGGCCAAAATCAAAAATGTGTATTGAGTGACCGGCGATTGAAAGTTGTGAGTTAGCTGAATGTGTAGGCATTTCAAAAAGTGCTGTACATCGCATATTGATTGAAAGAATTGGATATGAAAAAGTTATGAATGATGGTGGTTGCTGTTCCATCATGGCAATGCGGTTCACAACTCTAGTAGATATCAGTAGAGGCAGAATAAAGTATCTTGTCAAGCAGAGCATTATAAAGTATCTTCACATTTTGGGTGATAGTCTTAAGCTATGTAAAATAGCTAGTTCTTTTTAGTTGAACGTTGGCTCTCCAGTCACACAAAATAACTTGCACGTTGTAAAGAGGTTTTATTTTGGTCCTAAGGCCGAATCTGAGCCAGCGACCATGGCTTGGCAACTTGTTCGTCTTATAATCTGGTTGAAGGACCAAACCGTTGGTTATGGAACAGTTTTCTTTTTCTCTCCAGTCACTGAAAGCGCAGACATGGTCTAAAAAGATTTCTTTGAGTGCGTAACTAACCCATTTCATTATTTTGTTCTTCGAGCTGCATCCGAACCAGTGACTCATAATCTGGTAAGAAGGACCAAATGTTATACAGGCTTTGTTTTCACATATTTCATTCAAATGAAACAAAATTGAACGATTTGGATCTAAAGAAAGTTGCCATTGAAGGTGACAGAAAATTTAGATAATAACAATAAAACAAATTAAAAAAAGAACGATTTGGTTTCAGCTGTTCTAGTACTCGAACGATTTGGAATTCGAATGTTTCATTTCCCAAATTGTTTCCGTTGACTACACTTTCACCTTAATCCACTGGAGAATCAAACAATCCAATAAATAATCAAATAATAGCTGATAGTAGTTGAATATAGGTGTTTAAATGTCGCTTCTATTTTTAAAGGCATTTTATGAATATTTTCCAGCGTGTAATTAAAAAAAATAATTAATTTTTTTATAAAAATAATTTATAAGGGAGATGTAAAATTGCAAAAAGTATCTAAATACACTAAACAATGGTCCAAAATTAACTTTGAGCCATTATTTTGACGCCTTTATGTACAAAATCTCATTTTACTTTTTGAATTCATAGGCTCCAAGCAATGTGAATTCAAATCGAGTAAGTCTATCGAATTGTGAAAACCGGAACAGGTAACCAAATCGAATTCGAGCAAATTTAATGAAAGTGAAAACCGGAACAGGGCCTGATAGTGGTCCACAGAAATTTGCTGACATCGTACAGAAAAGCTTCTTGAAGAGCCACCACAAGCCAGCTCGAAGTGTGAGTGGCTTTCTCTAGACACACAATTTGAAGATACTATGAAGGAAAGTATTTCTGAGTTATGGTAAGTCACGCAAATAAAGTTGGTCTAACCATGTTTGGTCCTTCGAGCTCGGATCGAAGACATCATAGGGTTCAGGTGGCTGTTCAGTACAGAATGGCGAACGCTATAATTCGGACTAATGAGCTGGAAGGAGCATCATGTAGAATTACGGAGTGTCTTTTCAGTCACGGATAATCGACGAAACGTTATAAACAGGCTTGTGAGAGGGGGGGGGGGTTTCTTATAACCCCTCGTTATATTATTGGTGGCGTTAGAATGAAGCAGCCATAAACATAAAAGCCGGGGGTGAGGAGGCCTTTAAGCAGGATCTGAACCACCGATTAGAGCTTTCCTGCTCTGCTGCAATTATCATCCGGCTCGAAGGACCAGCAAGATAGCGCGAATAAGTTTCATTTTACTATTTTCCCTAGGTATAATGTGAAATCATTGAACATTAAGCCGTTGCTTGTTACACATGAACCTCAGGCCACATATCAGCCCACCTCCCGCCCATTCTATTATTTTTGCATGCTCGCAATTCAGAAAACATTTTATTGTAGCTAAATTTTAAATATTTTTCCGCCAACCCACGCGCATTCTTGCCTTTGATTACAAAAAGCTCCCCAAAATCGAAGGCTAAAACATAAAATAAATTGACAACGGCAAATCAGTTAACGAATTGCCAACAACAATAACAAGCAAACAAATTTGGGACATTTGTTGAACTGGCGTTGACCTGCAAATAAAAGCAAACGTAAATCTCGGTCTCAGCTGCAGACTTTAGTGTACAAATAAACTCAACATCAGCTGGAGCAGGAAGCCAGACGCCCGCCACGCTTATCGGCGGCTTCATCGAGCTTGGGTGGGTAGACAAGACCAGGGCAGGCTAGATCATAAAATAAAACTTAATAAATGTAAAAATCAACTCGATATGTGTGTGTGTGAGTGTGTGTTGGTGTTGCTTGGCATCATCAAAAAGCCGACAAAGTGGGCGTGGCCCAACCTATCAGCACGGCCAGGCCTCCAATTGGCCTGAGCTAAGCAACAATTTTTTTGATATAATAAATTGCATAGAAACATAAATTTAATTTTAAACGCCCCAAGAACGACACAGCACAGCTTCCTTTTGCATAACAATTAAGACATCAGAGCGAGAGAGAGTGAGAGAGCGGGAAGGTTGACAAAATGGTGGCCCTACCCCCCTGCTGGCCCCCTCTCTAAACAATTAATGGCGCCCGCGTCTGCGCTTTTCGCACTCTCACATTTTTCAAGTGGCACCCTTGGCTCCTCGAGTGGCCCTTCATAACAACCATAACGTTCCGCGCATGCGCACTGTGCTCATATTTGTATTTGTCCACCAGTTGTGGCTCTTGGCTGCCCCTCAGTGAGCGCGCGCGCTCTTTGATTGATGACTTTCATTTGCCATTCGGACAGGACTACATTAATATCAACAACGTCGCCGTCGCCGTTGTCGTCATCAGCATCCACATACCCCGGGAACATCATCAGCCGCAACGCGGCCTCAACCTCCTTCTGGTCTCGGGGCGTTACAATTGCACACAGAAAAGGGAACACCCAGGAATTTTGTGTTTTTTTTCTTAAAAGCGAGTGTGTTTGCTTAGTTGTTCAACAAATCCAACAAATCCCCTTTTTATTTGAATGAACCACAAATGCCGCGTGAAGTTGGCGATTCCAGTAAGGTTTAGCTTGTTGGTTCAAATATCGGCTACGAGATTTTGAAAATTAAGGACCAGGTTAGATAACAGTGAAAAAACAGCATTTGGGATGTACGTTTCTTGGACAAAAAGATCGAGAGTTTTTATAGCCAGATGCTATATTCCATTGATATTCTGAGATTGTTTTTGTTTGACTTGTGGTTCTAGATCTCTCTGTGCACCAGTTCTGTAAACGGATTGACAGCTGAATCACTAGCTTTCGTCAGTGAAATTGTTAACCTTGTTTTTCCTGAAGGGATTTTCTAGGGTTCAGTTCATAAGTTACTCGCTTATCTAAAGTTTTATAGCCAGGCAAGCTGCCCTTGCCTTGCACCGTACCAGATCAGAGCTTCATAAGTAAGAATAGGTTGGACAAACGCAATGTTTGCTCGCTTATCCGATCCGCTCTTGTCTGATCTTATTAAGATGGTAAAATTTTAAATTTCAAACTCTGACACAGAAGTGGTGGCTCGGTCAACTATCTTCTATATTTTCGAGTACGAACGAGAATTTATTTTCTGCGGTCGAAAATTTCAGTCATCATCAGTAGTTTTTCCACCTGAAAAGTCAACCAAACATTTAAAATCATCTATTTATGTCTTTTTTCAGACGTTCGATACCCAGAAAGGATCAACTGCCTTTAGAGAATCTGTTGAGAATTTTCTCCCGGGTGGCTCAGCGGATAGTGTGCGCAACCGCTGAGCAAGAGGTCATGGGTTCGAGTCCCCCCTCGGAACACCTAATGAAAAGTTTTTCTTTGAATAAACTTAATACCCGGTCACCCCTCTCTGCTGTTGGCGCCAGCTTTGTAGTAGTTAGCCTTGCTAAAGCTTCTCAAACTGCCGTTCGAGTTCGTCATTAAACTGTAGGTCCCTTTTTTTGTGCAAAAATTATAAGCGCACAAGCCAAGAGATTGAGAGAGAGGCTCCCTTTTGGCCCCTTGGCCAAAAAACAGCGATGGTCACGCCTGGCCCGCAGGCGCCGAACTAATTTCGCTATTCACACCGACACGGGCCGAACGCATGCTGAGGCTTGTGCAAAGTAAACAAAAAGCTTTTCAGTTTCTTGAGAGCGATCGATGAAGTAGGTCAGAGCTGAAATTCGTCGCTTTATTTTCGCACACCAAACACTCTCAATTTTTGGTCTCACATTTCTTCAGAAAAGAAAGCCAGTGATTAACTAAAATCTTACATACCCAGTTGGCAAATCTGTCGTAGCTGATGGCGAAAAGAATCCCCAAAACGAACAAAAAGCGAATTATAGCTCAGTTTCTGGCAGCAAAAATTAATGATTAGCTTGGAAAGTATAATAATGTTGGAAAACAAACGTCCATTAAACGCTCTTTTCTAGGCTCGTCAACGAATACTGTTTTTATACTCTGTACCAGTTTGAGCAAAAGTATGTAACAGCCAGAAGGAAGCATCAAGACCATATAAAGTATATATATTCATAAACAGCCAAGTCAATATAGCCATGTCCATCTGTCCGTCCGTCCGTATGAACCAACAGATCTCAGAGATGCTAAGAGAGGATTGACATGTATGGGACCTATGCTTCTATACTTGCAGGCAGATCAAGTTTATTTTCAATTTTTGCCACGCCCCTTCCCGCCCCCTCAATTTAGAAAAAACGTCTTATCTCCGTCAGTTTTATAGATAGAAGGTTTGAACCTTCTGGACATATTTTGAAATCAAGATTTTTTATCGATCCTTGACGAGTAAAGATCGGCTGTCGAGTTATAAGGAAAACATACAATTATGGGCAGCACCGGTCGCAACGGTGATGTGCAGCTCTTCACAGGTACGGAGTATGTTATAGTCGGGCTTGACCAACTTTCTTTCTTGTTTTGGAAGCTAAAGTTTTGTTTTTCAGGACATCTGCGAACAATAATGGATTATTTTAATAAAGCCTCTTTTGTTAGATTGATTGCGAATTTTCTTGAAATTGTTTAATAATTTAGCATTTATGCCTCTTGTATTTAGAAATTTGTAAAATGGTAAATGGTAAACTTACCACAAACTTTAATGAACGCCACGTTTAGCTTTATGAACGTTTACGATTTTTATTTCTAAATGCGGAATGTAGCTTTTCTACACGCCACGTCTAGCACATATAAAAAATTGAAAAAAAATCCTAAAATTCAAACAGGGCTGCAAGCCGGTTTTGATTCGAACCGGTTCATGCCCGAAATTCCGGCTTTTCTTTTGCTATGAACCGAACCCGGAACCGAACCTCTTTCAAAATATAAGCTGATCCTGAACCGTTACGAACGTAAAATTTCGGTTCGGATCAACAAAATCAGAAGAAAAACAGACCACGGTCAGCAAATTTTGTTATCAATCGGTTGTGGGCGACTGACTTTTACAATCGGCAGGAAAGTTCAATAAGACATCTAGGAGAGAATTTAGAATAACTTATACTTACAACTTATAGAATAACTCCACTCATAAAAGCCTCTGTTTTTAAAGATACTTGACTCCAAAGCTTATTAAATGATTCTCAAAACAAGAGCTTAACATAATATAAGTAGTATTTTTCATATGTACGAAATGGAATTTTACTTCACAGTATATTATATTTTGAATATATTCATGTGTTCTACAAATCGGTTCTGATCCAAAAACTACCCAGTACCCATACAATTTGTTTTTTAATTTATTTAATTTTTTTCTTTCTTACCTTGGCAGGGATTCGAACTTCCAACTTACTTACCTTGTCTCGGGAACTTACACACGATTGCCGGCAGCTTAGCCCATACGACTATATAAGCACTCGCGCGGCAATGCCGCAAATTACAGTTATAAAGGGAAGTGACAAGCGACGATGAGGTGCACGTTTCGTGTAGATTTTCTAAATGTAGCATTTAGCATTTGAAATCCTACACGGCACGTGTGGAAAACAGTTTTCTAGACGTAAAATGTATCTTTTCTGTACTGATTTTGAGCTACATTTTCGTTTGGAATTTCTACACGAGCATGTAGGTTTTCAATATCTAAACGTTAATGTAGAAAACCTACATTTCCGTGTGGAATTCAAAAAGCTTAATGAAAAATGTTGAAATCCTTTGAAAAAACGCAGATTTTCTCTTGTCATGTAGCCTTTGCATTTGTCCACGCCGCACTTAACTTTTCTGCGTGCCTTGTTTATGTTTTTATTTCGTGTAGTTTTTTCTAAACGCCACGTGTATTTTTCTGTTTTCTACATTTTCGTGAGAGATTTTGCAAGGTGAACTGCGTTTCGTTTAGGATTGTCGTTTGCAGAGAAGTTAGGACATGCAAAAATGCAGCGCCAAGGCAAATAATTAACAAATTTTTTTCCTTATAGTTTCTATCTTTGTTTGCAAAAAAATTAAGCAGCTAGAGATTTCGATTAGCCCGATATTTTATATCGCACAAAGTCGATTACTTGACAGCTGCTATAGACAAACCAATTGGTTTGTGGGGAAACACAAAGTTTTCACAAACCAAGTTTGCGAGTGTGAACACTTTGCCAAATTCAATGCAAACTTTCGAAGTTCCGACAAATTTGTTTGCAAACTAATTTGGCGTGCGTGTGAACACTTAGACAAATTCGGACACAAAACAGACAAACTCAGCCATGACCGTTCGTGTAAATTAATTTGCCCGTATGAACTTAGCTTTAGTTAGAAAAGCTATGGATATACAAAACTTCGGCCGAGCCGAAGTTAACTTTCCCCTGTTTTTTGTCAAGTGTTTTGTGGTTGTGTTGTAAACTTTTAAATTTTTCATTTACCATTTAATGTGGACTAATGGAATACTTTATAATAGTTGTAATTGTAAGGAAACGCAATTGCATACCTGGAGTCTCAGCCACAGCCTACTAATGATAGAATTGGAATGCTCTGCTAATAGTACAAGCTGCTAATTTTGGAATAGATATTAGAAAGCACAAGTTCTTGGAAAGGTCGACCATAAATTAACCTTAAAAACTTGTTGTAGCCTTAAGTTAGAGATTCCAAATAATCCAAATGGGTAGCTGTTCTTTTTGCTGAGTGTAGAATTACTGAGTTTCACTGCTGCAGCTTCTCCATCTTCATTCCGAGTTGCAGTCTCAAGTCCCAATCATTACTCACTCGCACTAATCCCAGAGACTCCATTTGCCTCCACGGCCACGGAGCAAGAAAAATCACATGAGCAGCATTTAAAGATTGGGGACGCGAGTGCAAGAAGGCGGATGGCGGCGGTGGAAAACCAACAACAACAACAACAGGCGATAAGCAGCTCGGGAAAACTGAAATGGCAATTGAGTTGTTGGCCTGAGCAACTGGCTCGCCAGCGCTCCTTGGCAACCACCACTACTACTACTACTACGACTACTTCTACTCCTGTTCCTCTAAGCATGTGCTGGACGTAATGGCGTTGCATTTATTAAAGGCTTTTGTGCGTGCGGGCTCTTGCCAGCTCTCACTCTGCTTAATCCATAAATGGAAATTAATGGTTTAAATGCGTATGTGTGTGAGTGTGTCTGTGTGTGTGTGTGAGTGTCGCTGAGCCTCTGAGCCTGGCTAATGGTGCTGTAACGGTACCGGCTGAGTGCCACTGCATTTGCATTGGGCATGCAAAAATATTAAGACATAAATGTCGTCAACAATGATACGGCCATTGGGAAGGAAGTCTATGTAGCTTCGCGTAGGAGGCGGCACAGTGGAGTCCATAGAAAATTTAGAAGGTATGCGAAATGAGTCAGTGGCTCAGCACATTTTCTTTAGGAGTTAATAGAATTTTTTAATATTTCTCAAATCGAAATCTAAAGTGACTTATTTTTATTTGAACCTCAATTGAATTGTAAGAAATTCTTACCTTAAGTCCAGCTGTTGACATTTCTTATTGGTCTAAGTCGTAGTAAACTAACAGGAAAGAAACTCAGTCAAGTCCGACTAATACATACTCTGTTCCAGCCCAACAGAGCCAAAGTGGCGCCATTCGAACTGTGTAAAGAGCTTCTGGATTTGAAATAATTCCAGAGTTTCGTTCCTTGAAATCACCTTTTCTATATCCTCAATGATTTGCCAGAAACTGAACATTCGGTTTATCTTTGCGAAACTTCAACTTCAACTTATTTCGCAGACCTTACCATCTTCTGTAAGGTGGAGCTTATGAAAATACTCTTTTGGCAATTCAACAGTAAATTTCTTGTACATATTTCCAGGCTATCAATAAAATTTCGCTTTAATGTTCGCTTTTTATTTTTTCTTACCACCATATCAACTGATTGGCTGGCGTAATGAATCCCACAATGCCTCAAATAGGCTGGCCACATAATCAAAATCAAAGTTGGCAACAGATTATCGCCCACCTCTGCCAGTCGCACTGGCCCTATTCTTGGGTCATTTGCAATGGGCTAGGTTAAGTCCTATAAAAAAATGATACCACAATTTATGGGCGACATCTAATGGCGTTCACTTCTTCAACTCAAGAGACTTCCTCGGACTTGGCAGTCTTTGGGTGGGGATTTTAGGCGGCGGCGGCGGCCAACGCAAACATGTTGCATCTGCATGCAGCGCGTCTCATAAAACATAATCAAGTTCACCATTCACCAGCGACAATGGCACGACCAGGCCAGGCCAGGCACATCCTGCCTAGAGCTGGCTCTATGGGAAGATTAATTTTCAACGATATTGTCATATTTTCTTGTCGCATGCGTCAGTTGTTGTTGTTGTTGTTGTTGCTGTAGTTGTTTGGGGGCTGAAGTTTTATAAGCGTTTTGATTCCATTAACTCACACAGAGGCAAACAGAACTTTTTGCTCCAAATTGTGGAGTGGCGGGAGGGGGTGTGGAAATGGAAGGAAGATCCATTTATCATACGGGGAAGCAGGATGGTCGACTGAGGTGTGTATTAATTGTTATCCATTTGGCATTTGGCAATCGCATTCATTGCTACACTTTGCCCAGCCGATGGTAGGTGGGTGTGTGAGTGTGGATTAGGGTGTGGGCGCGTTGGATGCACTTAAGTGGCTCATATGAGCAATTGGAATGCATTTAATGGTTTGTCATTGACATTTTGGAAGCAGATTTACAGCTTATGAAGGTTTCTGCCAAGCATTTTAGTTGATTCTTTAGGATCAAGTTCGTTGCCTAAGTCTTTTGTTTGGGGAAACTCTCATTTCAAAAATGTCAAGTATTTGTTACTTAAATCAAGAACAATCAATGTCTTTCGTATGTATGTATGTTAGGGTCAGTCAAGTTTTTTATTAGCCTGGAGTATAGCAAAAACGCAATCTACGGTAAATTTTAAGAAATTTTTCCCAAGAAATTATGTGTCTAAAATTAATTTCGAGCCAGCGGTTTTTAGCGCGAAAATTTATACGAATTAAAAATAGTGGCCACAAACAACAGAGATACATTAAACAAACTTCAATGCCAATGCATATACCTTCAGCTACCCTAAGCGGAGCTTAAAGCTAGTTGAAATTTCGTGCTATTTATGCACTTGGAATTCTCAACTCGTTATTCGCCGACTGAGTAATATAAATAGGAATTGCAAATGGCTTGTTGGTGTGACAGCAACTGAAAGTGTTCTGACGAAGGCTTTGCCATGGCGGCAGCCGAAACGGGCGTCTACACAGCCACAGCTACTGTTCATGTTCATTACATTTCTCTGTTGAATTTTCTGGTTGATTATTGAACTATAATCTATTCTCGACCTTGAGAGTGCTAACATTCACTTTGTCTAAAATCAAAACAGGTCGTTAAACCCTTATTCAGATTTATTGTTTAAAGCATTAAGCTTTTTCAGAACACATCGTTTATCGTTCAGCGCAATATTCAACTTTTGCCATAAACCAATCAATCTATCAGCAATTTCCTTGGTAAAATTCCCATATGAAAACATTTTACTTTGACTTTTCGATCGATCGCTCAAAAGAAAATAGTACCTTAGGACACCGCCCGCGGTTGGTAGATTCTTCTTCTTATTTGGCCCGATATTTCTATCACAACCGTTTGACGGTCTCGGCCGCTGCTATTAGTGCCCGACACTCGCCTCTGTCTTGTGCGAGCTGGCATCAGTTGTTCAGTTTAAGCGCCTTTATGTCTTCCAGCACCTGTTTTTTCCAACTAAGTTTCGGTCGTCCTACAGCTCCTGTTTCCCTAATTCGTTCGCCTTCCGCCTGTACAGTTTTTTTACTGGAGCTTCTTCATTCATACGAGTAACATGTCCAAGCCAGCGCAGCTGCTGTTGTTTTATGCGCTTGACTAGGTCAGTATCCCCATAGAGCTCATACAGTTCGTGATTCATTCGGATGCGAAATTCGCCGCCAACGTTTAGAGGTTCATAAATCCTCCGAAGGACTTTTCTCTCGAAGACGCCAATTGCCGCCTCATCCGTCGTAGCAGGACTAAGATGATAAGCGACTTGTATAGCGCACTGGTAGATTAAGCTCGCTTAAATCGCTCGGCATTTCAAAAACACTATAGTTTTGATTTGGCATTTGATCAAAACTATATTCGGAATTAATACTTGAAAATAAATCAACATTTGAGTTCGAAGAACCAATTGACATCGCCGAAGACTCAAAATTTAAATTGGACTTAAGAATCTCTTTAAGAAAAAATTTAATAACGAAAGTTTAGCTAATTGCTTGACAGCAAATGATAAGCATGTTAAGCAAACAACTTGTTTTTTGGCAGAAAAATGAGAATTAGACCAATGGAATTTAATATTTTAAGTGAATTTCAGACGTTTTAACATTTCAAGCAGTGGTATGGTCACAGTTTCTATGCTGGTTGTGGTAATTTAAAAAAAGAATATTTTTTTTTAACTTGCAGTTTTTTTCTGGCTCGAGGTCTTGTGATGCTATTGGCATAACTTTAAACAGAGGCACACACCACAAACAAAGGAGGCTTCAGGTTGGCTGTCTTAGGCCGTCTTAAGAATTCCCAAACAGTTTTGCCGACGCTGGCATGGAGAGGCTGCTCTTTGGATAGATATTTCATGCACAAGATCACTGATAAGTGAGGACTTGGTCCCTCATGAAGCTGACCTTTGTTCGGGAGTAGAACCATTTAGGGATGCCAGTTAATTTTCAATTAAATGAGCTGCGTTTTGAGCAACACTAAATATGGGGTCCAAAATGGTCGCTATTTTGGTCATTGTTCGGGACAGTTCTTATAGTGGGAAAGTCTAGTATTTGGTCTTTTAAGAAGCACATTGCAGACCAATTGACCTTCTTGGGTGTTCTTCTGATTCATCGTTGCTTAAAGAAGTTCTGTATGTAGAAGGCATATAATGAGAATAATCAATGATATTCTGTGCCGCTTTTAGTTTTGAAGAAGCAATATCGCTACTCTTAAAACATTGAACAAGAATCTTGCATTTTACATGTGTTTCCTGAATGCAGTCCAGTTTTAAAACATCATGTTGTGCAAATTATGACTTCTCTTTAAAAGGTTGCGCAACTTTCTGCTCCGATAGTATCGATAGCGGGTCTTAACAATCGATAGTTGGCTAAATTTACAACTATCGATAGTATCGATAGTGCTATCGATGATTTTCACAACACTACTGAGTACCGCAGATCTTTTAATGAGATGTCTCGCTTGGGTGCCAGGACAATGCAATATTGAACGCAACTAAGTAGATGGCCGACCACCTCGCTAGATTTGGGACTTTCACTCAGCGCCTTCCCCTAAGTGAAACAGGGGGTGCCACTTGGGACTTTTAAACTACAAAGAAAAGAAAGCACCTATCGATTAATAATGAATCGATGGCAAATGATTCACACATGTGAAGTATCTGGGCTTTCCAAATCTGAAACAAACTCGATTTGGGCCTGATATACACCTACCTCTGAGATCGACACGTTTACGAAGAGACGGATATGGCTAAATCGACTCGGCTGTTGATGCTTATCAAGAATATATATAATTTATTGGGTCTGAAATGTATCCTTCTACCTGTCCTTCTACCTTTTGCACAACTTCATGATTCCCCTTTCCCATTTTTAATGGGAACAGGGTCTAAAAGCTAGGGCATTACTTCGTCAAGAAAAAGAACATTTCCCTACTAGTAAGGGCCCTAACTGGAGACTGCCTAATAGGAAGACATGCCGAAAGACGCGAAATCAGGCACAATGACTTCTGCAGAAGTTGCAATTCAGCCGATCAGAAGGAGAGTGTACAACACGTCTTCTGTCACAGTACGACTCTCAGCACTGTCACTGTAGAGCTCTCTGTCAGACATCTCTTAAACGGATGTTAACTCTTTGATACTGTCTAAATGGTTTAAAGGGGACAACCCTCTGTCTATGACCACATCGAGCAAAGGGATTTCATTGAAGAAATGGGATTTTTCCATTTCAACCATTGCAACCTTAGCTAAGCCCATAAATTGCCAAGATCCAAAGACCGAACCAAAAGCCAAGTAGCTATAATTCTACATCACAAATCCATCGTCATTTGATAAGAAAAATAATAAAACCAATTGCGAATTGTAAGACAACTTGGTATTTTCTGTTGCATACTTAATTGGCTAGTTATGTTTATATTTACAAAGCTAAATATATAGTGCTTCTATTAAGAATGCGTTTTCTTGATGTTTTTAATAAATTTAATCAACAAATTTATTGATTCATAAATTATGTTTACTTGTGAAACTTATATAAGCAATTGAACTGCATTTAATGGTAATAAACAAATGAAGCTTTTTCAAAATTTAAGTAATTTCCCCCCCTAAGTACTTCAAGTTCGTTGCCTAAGTCTTTTGTTTACAGACCACACACATTGAGACACGAATAACTCTCGCTTGTAAGCCATAATTTTAAGGGAGGGAGGGAGGTTAACATTGATTTCACTTATTTGCTCAAAATGAAACAAGCCCGTTAACAATTTGCACAAAACATTTGCCCTCCCCTTGAAAAACGAAAACGAACCCAAAGATAAATAAACAAAACCAGCAGAAAGAGGGAGAGAGAGAGAGGGAGAAGGAGGCTGAGGAGGAGGTGGAGTAGGAGCACAACGCACGCCTGTTCGCATTCAATAAATAAAATGTCAAAACAATAATGAAATGAATTATGAGCGCGCATCAGCGGCAGGGCGGCGTGGGTTTCTGGTCCTGCTTCTCAGCCAGGTCCCAGGCAATTTCTTGTTGCTTTTATTTATTGATTTCGTGCGTATGCACAATCAGCACACACAGCAGCCAGCAGCAGCAGCAGCCAGGAGTAGTCGGCAGACCAGGCAGGAGAATTCCCCCAATCGCTTGGTTACAATTGTCAGAACGCTCGTTTGGCCAACGATTGGCTGCCGGCCTCCGGCGGCCTTCTCGTAATGAAATGTTGTACATGTGTGTGTGTGTGTGTGCCCCGAACAGATTATGTATACGTAGTACTGGGGATTACCCCAGTCCGAGTTGGCTGCTAACGCCAGCGAAACGCAATCAAAACTTTCGCTGCCAAACGGAAAAAAAGCAATTATTTCGATAAAAATGACCATTTACTGTCGTTTTGTGGATATTGAGATCCAATTTATGTGTATCCCATTGGGACAAGGGCTTGTGCGCTTGAGGTGAAGGGGAGAAGAAGGGGTTGTCTCAGTGAGATTGCAACATGTTCTGTGTGGCTTAACTGGGTCAAAGAAGCAAAGTTATTACGAAACTACGAAATTTATATACTGTTTTGGAATTTTGTTAACACCTTAGAATCGAGATGCTTTAAAAATCTTTATTAAAACTGAATGTAAGAATTTGATTATTTATCTTTGATTGGATAGGATTGGAGGTGTATCGGAAATTTTTCCCAACTCAAGAGAATTAGAATTGAAATGCGTAAGAAACATTCTAGCCAGATGTATGGGACAAAGACTTGTTTTACTTGCAGGTAGATCAATTTTGTTTTCAGTCTTTGCCCCGCCAAATTTGAAAAACGTTGTATCTCAAACAGTTTTATAGATAAAAGGCTCGGATATTTAGAAATCTGGATTCTTTACCGTTCCGCCAAAAGAATGGTAAAGATCGGATGAACGATAGTCGAGTTATAAGGAAAACAATCACTTATGAGCAGCACCAGTCGTAACGGTGATGGACAGCACTTCACTGGCTTGAGTGACTTTCTTTCTTGTATTAAAATTTATCAAAAATCACTTTGAATTGACAAAAAACACATAAAGACGGCGAAATTCGGTTTCGTCTTTTACGAGGTGTGTTCAAAGGAAAAGGTGAATTTTGAATATTCGCGGGCTGTGCACATTCGATTATCGATATTGTTTTTGTTATATTTGGACACAAATGTTTATCTTATGTTTGCATTAGCATTGGCTGCTCGATTAGTAGTTTGTTTTTGTCAACTGAAAAGGTTAGTCACGTTTTTGTGTGCTCTTCGATTTTTGCTAAATTTTGAGCAAAAGCAACGTCGCATTAGTATCGCTCAGGAGTTGTTGAATGACGTCAACGACGATCCGGGTTTGCTCAACATGGGTTATGACATCGAAACCAAGGCCAAATCATCCCATAGAAGCGGCCAGATGAGCCAAGACCGAAAAAAGCTCCCCAAGTTTTGCTCACTGTTTTCTTTGATTACAATGGTGTGGTGCATCATTAGTTCCTGCCAAGAGGTCGTACAGTTAATAAGGAATACTACAAGGAAGTTATGCAACGTTTGCGTGAAGCAATACGGCTCAAAGGATCGGAATTATGGAAAAACAAATCGTGGATTCTGCATCACGATAATGATTTTTTGGACAAAAACAATATCGTTATCATGCCTCAACCACCGTATTAACCAGATTTGGCTCCCTGCGACTTTTTCGATTCCCAAAACTGAAGAGACTAATGGAAGGAAAGCGTTTTGCCACAATTGATGAGATCAGTCAGATCATACATCTAGGCAATTCAATTTATATAGTATTTAAGCCGTGTAGCAACCAGCTTGTGCGATATCGGAATTGGTTGAGACGGCATTCCAATCGAGTTCAAGCTCACAGGTCCCAAGTTCAAGTCCCTCCAAAAATAAGTCAAAATTTATACAAATTTATATAAACGGCCTCACAAAACGCCCATTAGTATCTGGAAGTGACCCTGGACAAGAGGTTAACCTGCAAGCAGCATGCCGCCGAAGTAGCAGGCAAGCTTCACATCAAGGCGAAGAGAATGAGTTGGCTACTCAACGCCAATAATAAACTCTCGCTTAGGAACAAGGTCCTTATTTACAAGGTTATCCTGGCACCAATATGGAGGTATGGCGTCCAGTTGTATGGCATCGCATCAAGGACTCACCTGAACAAGATCATGGTCCTCAGACGAATCACTGGAGCTGAGTGATTTATTCGCACTCGAGACATCGAGAAAGTATGTGGCGTCCCAATGGTTGGCGACACCATCAACAGCCAGGCTGCGCGGTACCTAGACAAGGTGGCCTCTAATTCCAACAACCTTGCCAGACGTCTCCTCAAAAGGCGGAGGATAAGCGGGATCAGGGCAAGGAGAAGGCTCCTAAGGGTCCACCCAATTGACCTTGCCAATAGAAGGATCTAGCGAAGATGCTCCCATAATCTTTTCACTTATTAAACATTTTAAGACTGTAAACAAAACTTACACTGTACAGAGACTTACCGGCTAGACAAACCTAAAACACTTACCTGCTAAATTGTATCTCCCAAGTGTTTCGCAGGTAGTCTTAAGCTAAAATCCCTACTATAAGACAAGCACAACATTTTAAACACATCCAAAACTCAAATAATTTTGTACAATTTATATGAATATTCCCTACAGTAAAAGTTAGCTTTAAGAAGGAACAGTAAGCTGTAAAAAAATTAGTTTTAAGGTGCTAATTTCACAAATAAATATGTCTTAAGCTTTTGAAAAAAGTTGTTTTTCAGAACCAAATCTAATATATGAATTCTTCTGCTCTTGGATTCATTACAAAACAAATTAAGTTTAGATTGGCTGGAAAAATTAAAAAAAAAATTATAGATTTTTAACTATGTATTTCCAATATTTAACGCTAAATCAATGGTGAAAATAGTAAAATCAAAGTGTAAATATTAAAATATCAGAGCATTTTTCCCTGAGTGTATAGATGGGTACGTCCAGCTCCCAGACTTGGGCAAACCTTTCCTAACAGTATGTGCTTAAATACAAAAAGTTGAAATGCAAGAAGGTAAATCTAAAGACATGAACTTACCATGGTCTATCCATGCAAGTTGGCAACCAAACTCTGTGGGTCGCATTTGTTGACAGATTCTTCCAACAAAACTTTCATTCATCTCGCTTGCTATCAGTCAGTCCGACATCCGTATGAACAAACAGATCTCTGAGATGCGCTTCTAATTTTCGCGCAAGAGAAAGGGACCTACAGCTTAATGCCAAATCCGAACGGCAGTTTGAGAAGCATTTGCATGGCTAATTACTACAAAGCTGGCGCCAACAGCAGAGAGGGGTGACCGGGTGTCAAGTATATGTAAAGAAAAAACTTTTCATTAGATGTTCCGAGGCGGGAACAAAACCACGACCTCTTGCACAGCGGTCGCGAACACTAGCCGCTGAGCCACCCGGCCACCCTTTCAAAATACTAAATTGAATAGTTCAGTTAACTAGTTTGCTGATGCAAATAGCCAACCATAAGACAAAGATATTAGTAAATATGGAGATCTCAATGATGGCTTAAGACGTTCTCCTTCTTTAAACTTGTAAAAGTTTTCTCCTTCGTTCGGTTTGGTTAGGATGAGCCTCTTAATTGCTAACAAATAGTCCGGTTTGATCTTTTAACTTTTAGTTAATATAGTATTTATACAATTAAATTTATTCAATTCTTGAAGTTTAATTTTAAGACTTAATGAAAAAAATTTAGAACAGGAACGATTCCCTGAGATATCTTTAAGAACTATGATATGAACCAACCCTAAATATGAGGTGGAGCACTGAATTAATCTAGTCCAAATTCTAGAGAGGCCTGACACTTAGTAATGAAAGTCTCTTATTACTTAGCTTACTTACAAATATTTACCCTGGAATTAAAGAATATGTCGTGTTAGGTTTTTAGAATACTGGTTAACTAATTGAATATCTAATTGAAAGTACACATATCTTAACCGTCATCTTGTCAATAAAAAAAATCAGTAATTCTGTATTTTGGGCAAATTTTGCCCAACATATTTTGCCCATAAACAGGATTATAAACTTTTTTTTGGGGTCAAACAGAAAACATAACAAAGTTATGAATTTTTTAATGGGTTGTTAAAGAGGAAAAAGCAGCAGTCAGAAAGCCTCAGCTCAAAATTACCAGGGCTGCAAACCCAAAAAATTTTTCGGAGTTCCGGCTCGCGGGTTCGAACAAAAATTTTATAACGGTTAAGATTCGGAAATATGAGGTTCAAGGTTTTCGAAACTTGAAACTTGGTTCAGCCCATGCTTTACACAATACTTCAAAAAATGTCAGTTTAATCCCATGTATTCTACCCATCGCTTTAGACCTAAAATCGATCGAATCATGTGGAAAACATGGACTTAGGTCGGAAACGAATAGTAGAATACATGGAAATAGACAAAATATAATTTACTGTGAAGTAAAATTCCGTTTCGTAGTCTACATATGAAAAATACTAAAAGTGTAAGGTTAACTGCTCTTAACTTGTGAATCATTTAATAAGCTTTGGAGTCAAGCATTTTTAAAAACAAGAGGATACTATTGGTGGAGATTCCATAGGTTATTCTGAACTTTTTCTAGATGTTTTATTGAACTTTCCTGCCGATTGTAAGAGTCAGTCACCCAAAACCGATCAGATAACAGAAGAAGCCGCTAGAACGTAGGTCTATAATTTTTGTTGAACCGAAGCTAACTTTTAGGTTCGGAACGGGTTCAGGTTCAGCTTTTAATTTTAAAGAGGTTCGGTTCAATGTTCGGTTCACAGCCAAATAAAAGTCGGAATTCTGGGTTCGAACCGGTTCGGTTCAAAAACGGGTTGCAGCCCTGAAAATTACCAAATTTACCTGACACCTTCTAGGTCGAACATGCTTTTATGCAAAACTTGACCAAAATACAGGATGAGGCTTAAAGTTGTCTCACTTCTTAAATTCTTGCTTGATTCCCTTTCCAGTTTTTAATTTCCTTTAGTCATTTAATTAACTATCTTTTAATAAACGTATCTTTAAGCTGTTTCACCGCTGCAAGCAGACGTAAGCACACATAATAATTGCACTCATCTTTTGCTTCTTCCAATAAGCCAACATTGCGAATGAAAGAATACCAGAATGCCGCTGAAGAGTTTACGGATACAAAAGAGTGCAGACCAAGCCATTATCTATAAGGAAAACAAAGACTAGTTTTAACTGCAGCAAATGAAAACGGCCTAAAACAACAATTTTGGAACTTCACATAGACAACGAATCGGCACAGCTTAAAAACCAACACTCAGGCCGTTTACTTATAAGTCCATAGAATTTTAAAAATTTTGTATTTTATCAAGTAAGAGCTTGGCTTAATAGCTTTTTTGATTTTACAGCGTGAACTCAGCCGCCTACTGACTTACATTTATCGAAACAAAACTCGGCTATTCGTTTCAAACTGCTAATCATGTTCCAATTATGTAAAAAACACTCTTATTTCCATACTAAACTAAACTATTTCTATCAATTTTTGTGACCAGTTTTAGACACCATAAATTTGTTGATCGTTTTTCATGACTATTTTTTTTTACATCTAAAATCACAGTCATCAGCATTCAATATATTTGAAACACTAAATATGCCCCGATTATTATGTATTTTATGCCCATGATTTATGCGTTTCGAATTTTATGGTGCACTTAAGTGGCCGGGCCACTTAACCAATTTTGGTAGCTGAAAATTATTAGCGTGACGATAGTAAAGCGACAAATAAGGCGCAAATATTGAAACGCCCCACAGATGTATTTACTTTTTTATGAGATTCGGTCATTTGTTGCTCGGCGAATTTGCCATTAAAATTATCCAATATGTTGGTATGTACGTACGTATATCGCCTCTGACCACGCATGCATATTATTTTTTGTTTTATAATTTTTTTTTATCCAATGCAAGCTGGTTTCTCTGGCCCTAGGCCACTCAGATTGCGAACAGCCAGCGAAACATTCTCGACTACACTCGACAAAAAAACTATGAAGTCTGTGGTTAGAGCGGGGAAAATTATGAACAAACAAAATTGACAAGCTTTTTGTAAACTATATCAAACAAGAAAGAAAGTCGGTCAAGCCAGCCTATAACATACTCTGTACCTGCCATGTGCTGCCCATCACCGTTGCGCCCAAAAGGAACGAACCTTCTATCTATAAAAGTGTGGGAGAAATGACGTTTTTTCCAATTTGTGGGGGCGAAAGGGGGCGTGGCAAAAATTGAAAATAAACTTGATCTGCCTGCAAGTATAAGAAGCATATGTCCCATACATGTCAAACCTCTATCTCTTACAATCTCTGAGATCTGTTTGTTCATACGGACAGACGGACAGACAGACGGACGGACAGACAGACATGGCTAGATCGACTCTGCTGTTGATGCTGATCAAGAATATATATACTTTATAGGGTCGGAGAAGCTTCCTTCTGCCTGTTACATACTTTTGAAAAAACTTAATATACTCTGTGTATCACTGTTTTTTTTCATTTGCAACTTTGACTAACGAGTGCCCTGGAGTGCCTTTTGCAGTTCAATCGCTTTGTTTTTCAGAAAATCGAGTTTAAAATGGCGTACCATTTTACATTTCCAGGCAGATTTTCCACATTTCCCGGAAAAACTTTGTGAAATTCGTTTTAAAAAATAAGAAAAATATTTCTAAAAAAAAATGCAAGGCGTCAGAGCTCTAAGTTCAACGGATACAGCGAAAAAAATTGTTTTTTTCCCATTTTTTAAAGAATTTGGTTGTTTGTTATTTGTATAATAAATCGAGAACAAGGCTATCATACGGGGGTGACACAGAAATCTCTTGTGATTTTCGTATAAAAGTTCAGTCGGTTTAAATTCGCTCAACTTTTCTCAACTAATCTAGTAGCCTAGTATTTTGGAGACAGTTCACATAAAAAGGCAAGCAGTTTTAATTTGAATACAAGCGCTTATACGAAAATCAATAGAGATTTCCGTGACACCTCCGATAGATAGAAAAACTGCTGAAAGTAGTTTAATCGGCTGAAAATCCTAGGCGTGGTGAGCTGTCAAAATCAGTACCTGTTTGGGATAATATCTCAAAAACCATTTGACATATCATGACAAATATTTTTTGTTTGGCATAAATCAAATTACCGATTTTTTTTAAGTTAAAAAACCAAAAAGTGGAAACATTTTCCAATTTAGTTTTGGATTATCAATGTGTTTTCAAAAAAATTTCAATTTTTTCTAAAACTAGGTACGTTAAGTTCAATCTTTTAAAAACATTTCATAAACAAAAAATAGGGGGAAAGTTAGCTTTGGCTCGGCCGAAGTTTTGTATACCCTTGCTGCTTCCATTGAAAACAAAAAGTTTTTCTAACTAAGACTACTTTTTGGACCTTACTTTTCTATGGGATCTATGGGATTAATAGATGTCTGATTTCGACCAAACTTTATGAACACACTGTTAATTACGAAATTTGGAGGCGATCCCATTTAAAACAAAAAAGTTTTTCTCACTAGAACTTCTTTTTGGACCGATCTTTCATACTGCAGCTAAATGCTATTGTCATCCGATTTTGATAAAGCTTTGTAGAAATGTGTTAAAGTATTTAAAATAAGAATATGCCAATAAAAAGGACGTTTTCATTAACAACAAAAAAGTTTTCCTCAGTCGAACTAGTTTTTCGACCGATCGTTCCTATGGGTGCTACATGCTATAGCCATCCGATTTCGACCAAACTTTGTAGAATTGTTTAAAAATATATAAAATAAGTGTATGCCAATGATAAGGACGTTTTCATTAAAAACAAAAAATTTTTTTCACTAGAACTAGTTTTTCGACCGATCGTTCCTATGGGAGCTATATGCTATAGTCATCCAATTTCGACCAAACTTAGTGAAATCATGGGAAAGTATAGTAAACTAAGATATACGTACTTTGGAGGCGTTTCCATTAAAAACAAAAAAGTTTTTCTCACTAAGACTAGTTTTTCGACTTATCGTTCCTATGACAGCTGAATGCTATAGTCATCCGATCCGGCCGGTTCCGACAAATGTGCAGCTATTTGAACCAAAAGACTTCGTGCAGAGTTTGTTGAGATAGCATAGAAACAAACGGACAGACGGACGGGCAGGGCTAAATCAACTCAGCTCGTCATGCTGATCAAGAATGTATATACTTTATGTGGTCGGAGATGCTTCCTTCAATGCGTTACAAACAACCGGATTATTTTAGAATACCCTCTGCAAGGGTATAATGACAGCTTCTTAGCTAGTCTGGTGTAGAAATGACAGAGTTTTCGCCAAAAAATGTGATTTGTGGCCCACAGTGCATTGGTCATGGTGCGCTCGGAGTGTTGGATGCGCTTCGCATCGGGCTCCAAGCAAAAATTGAAGGCCTGGACATCAAAATCCATCTCCAGCATGTTCATTATGGCGTGTCAAATTTTTAATCGACCAAGCGTATAGCAGAAACATAATCTACGGTAAATTCTAAGAAAATTTCCCCAAGAAACCATAGGTCTAAAATGAACTTCTAAGTGTGTGGCCTCCGTTTTGGACTTTGGACAAAGCTGCCTTTGGAATTCCCAAACAGTTTTGCCGTCGCGGGCATGGAGAGACTGCTGTTTGGACAGACATTTCAGGCTCAAGATCGCTGATGAGTGAGGTTGGTCCCTCATGAAACGTCGTCCGATCAACCTGATGCCTCCTTTGTTGTGTCGTGTGCCTCTGTTTAAAGTTATGTCAATAACATAGCAAGACCTCGAGCCAGTAAAAACTGCAAGATTGAAAAACTGGTTAGACTTAATAGAAGAATATATTGTACTTTATTAAGTCTGCGAATTCCAGTATGAAGAGCAAGTTGGTATTAAAAGTAAGCTTTAAAATATCTAAAAGTAGTATATTCCGAAAGGGTATAAAACCAAGAATTTAGACTTTGAAAAATTACTTAAATAAGAATCTTATTCTCGGATTAAGTACCTTCCTACTTAAGCTACTTCAAATTGACCAATTTTTTTCTGAGTGTACGCCTCGCCGTGTAAGCCTTATTTGGATCAAGATAAAAATTATGTATGATCAAAAATCAGTTTGACAACAAAATGCTTTATGTGCGCAATTCTTAACGCTGCAATTTAACAAAACGGCACATTAAGAAGGTAACCCAGATATTTGGAGCTTCGTCGTCGACGCTGGGAAGTACGTTCGTGGCATGCTAATAAGGGCGTCGCACAATCATTTCACCCGGGCGAAAGTAGTCAAAGTTGAATGGCCCAGACGCCCGCAATCATTCATCATAAAATGCGGAGCCCGATCGGCAGCCAGCATCTCGACAGTTGCCTGTCTTGGGATCGGGGATCTGGGCTCTGGCCCTGGCCCTGCATGCCCATATCTTCAACGTCGATCAATGCAAATTTTTTGCGTCAGCCTACGCGCAGCAGCAGCGGCGGGCAGCGGCTCAAGAATTATTATTAAATTCGATATAAATAATATTTCCAACCGTTTTCCCCTCGCCTGGACGGTCTGCTGATTAATAAAAGACGGCTGCCGTTCCTGAGATGGAGATGGCCTGCGGTGCTTAAATTCTGAGGCATCTGTCAAACTGAGCCAAGGTGCACGTTTTGTATGCGCAGCTTGGTGCCCCGGTCCCGGGTCCCGGGTCCTGGGACCCACCGAGAATTGCTCTTCAAATATTTTTGAAAAATACTTTGCATATGTGTGACACTCGCATAATAACGCTTCAATTAAGCCCAGCGCTTCTTTGACACGATTTTCCTTTGTCCGAAAAAAATAAACGAAGCGAAGCGAAGCCAACGAACCACCACCACTTCCAGATGCATATCAATAAGATCTGACGTCAATTTTGATAAGCGAACGCATATTATTATTGTTATTATTAGCAATATTGTATGCGCTGCAAGTGCAAGGGCAAGGGCAAGGGGAAATTTATAATAAGCAGCAGCAGCAGCAGCAGGAGCAGCGCAGTGCATAAATCCCTTCAAGCATTTCTTCGACGTTGGAAGCCATGGCCCTGGATATCGGACCACAATCGACATATGCTAAAGCACAAGAATTCCTGGAGCATACACAGCCCGGCGAGGCGAGCAAAATAAAATAAGAATTATGCAAAAATTATGCAAGGCCCAACAATTTACAAAGTGCCCCGGATAGCCGTTCCGCACAGTGGAGTGAAATTTTATAGAGGGTTGGGACACCAGGAAATTGTTATTAGGTTGGGAACCTTAAGGAAGTGATTATCCACACTCACAAATCTACTTTTTAAGTACATAGGTATGTTGGTGCTTGGAGTTCTGATTGCACAAAACTTATTTTTTCTGAAGTGGAACAGATAGTACTTAGTGTGTGCTCCAGAAGTAGTCTTATTTTAGCTTTTATTCACTTAAACTTTGGACTTATCTTTTTCTATGGCAAGTATGTCTTTTTCCTCAAATTTAAAAAATATAGCTTTATAATTTATCCCCGTCGTGCGTTGTTTTTTCCCCTTTAGCATTTAAAACTCATTATAAAGAAGCGAAGCTTATTTTCCAATTGGCATCTGTCAAATCTTCATGAGAGTCTTAGATCATTATAAAGTTCGATCCTTACCACCCGTACCACCCGTCGTCTTCAAAATATTCTGAACTTATGGGAAAGTCCACCAAAATACGCGATTTTTTGAGCCATTCAATTTACACCTCCTATTGTCTCGTCTACATATCCCGATTTTCCGGACCGATATAATTACACCAATCATATATTTATCCGTCTTCGTGATAATCAAAACTCAAAAAATTTGTTGGAAAATTTCGTTAATTGTCGGACAGGTCGGTCATCCCTTTCAGCAACAGCCTCTTTCCGAGCTCCTGCTTCCACTACTGTGTCAGTAGCAATGCTGCAAACCTCTAAAATTCTTAAGAGGGTTCGGTCCGGGGGTTGGAACCCATTGTAAAATCCAAGTTTCGGTTCGCGGACCGCTTCCTTGGTTCGCTTGAACAAAAAAGGAAAGATCGATTTTCGATTTATTAAAACGTTGATAATGAAATTTATATACCTTAATATTCATATACTTAATCAAAATACTCGTTATTTAAGTTATTGCATTATATCTTCCATTATATTCTTCATCTAGTATAATTTTGGCCACGCCCCCACCCGCCCCCGCAAATCGGAAAAAACGTCATATCTCTCACAGTTTTATATATAGAAGGTTCGTACCTATTAGATATACTTATTAATCAGGATTATTTATCGATCCGCCAAAAACGATAACCGAGCTATAAGGAAAACAATCAGCACAGATCGCACCGGTGATGGGCAGCACTTCACAGGTACAGAGTATACTAAAAGTCGGGCTTGACCGACTTCCTTTCTTGTTTTTAAATAAACCACAGCTGTTTTTTGCTGTTGTCTGGCCACATCACATTCTCAGAGGCCGCTCAGAGAACTATGACACAATTCTTGCTATTCTCAGCGTCTGCGTAAAATGCAAAATGCTACGATGAAACCTAGTATGACTCGAAATTTTATGGAGCCGACTTAGTAACATTGTTGATTGGTTAGCTAAAATCGTTAAAATGCACCAAAAAATTTCCAGAATATCATGTGCGTAGTTTACTTAGTAGGAATTTTTAGGTTGGTCACGGACTTTTACTGAACCGCCCTTAAAAAGTATAAAATTTTTGTACCGTTCGTTACTAAATATATATAAATAAATATAAGTGAATCGTGGCAAACCCATTTAGACGACTTTGAAATTCGCCAAGTGAGACAAAACAAGGGCAAATTTCGCCAATATTACCGCATGAAACATAATATCGTAAATCGTCTAATTAAAACATCGATATATCAATTTTCTGATACGATATTTATCAAGGGATGCAAACCTATTGGAAATAAGAACTGGTTCGGTTCAGTGGTTAACATGGTTTTTGAACCACCAGTTCGGTTTATTAAATGGTTTTTGAAGCCAACTGAGCCGCGGTTCAGTCTTTATTTATTATAAATTTATTGAAGGCCAGTTTCAGTTTTTGCAAATAACCCCGATCTTCCCAAAAATCTGCGCGGAAAGACATTCGCTACGCTCTTTATGTTTTGGATGCCGAAAATCTGAAAGATCTCAACCCTTAAAGCCCATCCTTAAGTTCAACGACGAGATATTTCCATATTTATACATAAAAAAAATGACAAACATTTATTTCTAGGATCGCCCTAATACCAGCCGAACATAAACCCTTAAGGATAACGTCCCGAATTTTTGCTTAAATCTGTTCATAAATCTATTTCTATCCAGACTTTCGATAAAAAGGCAGTCCAAAAGTTGTCAAAAAATTTCTATTCAAGGATCTTTTTAATTTTACCGGGTCTCAAGCCCAAAGCCATTTCTTATGAATAAGGTCCCAGTTTGCTCTAAGGTCTGCGCGGAAAGATATTTTTCCGAAATTTCGAAGAAACTTGTAAGAAACTCCATTATTTTCTTAGATCGCCCTTAATTTCACCATATGTCAGCTCTTAAAGCCTTTTATTTGAGTATACTGAAATCTGCTAGGAAAGTCATTTTTTGGACTTTTGAAGTTGCGTCAAGTCCAAAACTTATTTTTTTAAGGTTACCTCTCATTCCACCAAAACCTTAACCCTTTAAGCCCATTCTGAAGTCTAACATTCAAAAATATCCTTAAATTTGTTCAGAAAGTGTTTGATTTGGGCTTTTGTAGCTGCAGATGTTTGAAAAACTATAAACCTAGGTGGGACATACTATTTAATGAAAAATCAAGTTGGTTCGAATACGTTATAAAGAACAAGTTCTGGTTTTAAGAGGCATTACACCACGGGTTTTTGTTTGAACCAACTCTATTAGGTCTAGCTAATCCTTTAAATATTGAAAATTTTCTCAGAGAAAGCTATTTTATACCGAAAAACTGTTTTAAATATTAAAGCATACCTTTAGTGCCTTTTCCCCGAACTTTTGCATAATTGTTTGAAAAATAATGAATTCTAAAGTAATATGTGACTTTTCGACTTTTCGAAAAGTTTGAATAGTTGAATGTGCTTGCTTCGTCCATAATGATATCACTTTAGTAGCAGTACTGCTGGCTAAAAATGGATTAAGGTGAAGAAGCTCGACAGACTAATAGGAATATCCTCCCGTAAAGGAACTGACTTAAGCAATCAAATCGATTAGCAAATTCCAAAGAAGGAATGTTAACTTATGACAGGCATATTCAGAGGCCGGTGGACAATTGCATGTTTCTAAATGGTTGGGTGCTACATAAGTCCGGTATCATTAAGGACTTATCGTAGCAATTCCCAAAATTTTTGCGTCTTGGGACTCGTCAGTGAACTGAACCGAACCGAACCGTTTTTATACCCTTGCAGAGGATATTATAAAATTGTCCGGATGTTTGTAACGCATTGAAGCATCTCCGACCACATAAAGTATATATATTCTTGATCAGCATGACGAGCTGAGTTAATTTAGCCTTGTCCGTCTGTCCGTCCGTCTGTCTGTTTCTATGCTATCTCCTCCGTCAGTTTCAAAGCTATCCTCACCAAACTTTGCACGAAGTCTTTTGGTACAAATACGCTGCACATTTGTCGGAACCGGCCGGATCGGATGACTATAGCATATAGCTGCCATATGAACGATCGGTCGAAAAACAAGTTTTAGTGAGAAAAACTTTTTGTTTTTAATGGAAACGCCTCCAAAGTACGTATTTCTTAGTTTACTATCCTTTCCCATGATTTTACTAAGTTTGGTCGAAATCGGATGACTATAGCATATAGCTCCCATAGGAACGATCGGTCGAAAAATTAGTTCGAGTGAGGAAAACTTTTTTGTTAGTAATGAAAACGTCATTTTTATTGGCTTATTCTTATTTTATATACTTTAACACATTTCTACAAAATCTTATGACTATAGGATGACAGTATGAATGATCGGTCGAAAAAGAAGTTCCAGTGAGAGAAACTTTTTTGTTTTAAATGGGATCGCCTCCAAATTTCGTAATTAACAGTGTATTATGCTTTTCCATGATTTCACAAGTTTGGTCGAAATCAGACATCTATATAGCATAGATCCCATAGAAAAATAAGGTCCAAAAAGTAGTCTTAGTTTGAAAAACTTTTTTGTTGTCAATGGAAGCTGCAAGGGTATACAAAACTTCGGCCGAGCCGAAGTTAACTTTCCCCTATTTTTATTTGTGGCTTTCGGTTCGGTTCAGCTGATATTTATAACCCTATTTTTCCAGCTCCAGAAGAGACAATATTGTTGGCGGCACCGGCCGCAACGGCGATGGGCAGCACTTCGCACATCCAAAGACAAACTTTAAGAAGTACAGAGTATATAATAGTCGGGCTTAATCGACTTTCTTACTTGTTTCTTTTTTCCTTCGTTGTCGGTATAGCTTCTCACCTTGGGTTCCCTTCGCTTCTACAAAGAAAAAGTCGCTCTGCGTCCAAGTGAATATATGTACTTTTGTTGTAGACCCTTCCGTTAGTTTTCTAAGGTCCTTATGCATATCTTTGACAAAACGGTATATTTTCGTCAGATTCCCGACGATTTAAGCACACTGTGCCCCATCGATTTGTGGAATAGATAAAATTTGACGTTTTGATCGATATTTATTGTTGCTTTAACTCTCTGTTTCCGAGTATAACGCTGTGGTCATCTTGTAAAGCAATCGCTTGCCTGATCTTCGACAGAAGCTTGGTCAAATTGCGAAAGGGGGCGGGCGTGTGTTATGTGATTTAGGATTTCATTTGTTTAGTTATATTTTCCTGGGCGGGGGGGGCAAGGGGCAGTACAACAATTTGTTTGCCCTGGTCAGCGACAAGCCGGGCTCTTCGCATTGCTGCACTCTTCGGAATACATTTGTAGTAATCATGCGTTATCGTTGCATTTGGACATTTTAAAAGGTCATAACTTAAAACCTTATCGCCACAGGCAGACATACACGGCGACACACACTGAGTCTCAAGACATGCGACATGCGAGCGACTCACTCACCCAAAAGTAGCCGAAATTGAGCGCAAGAGCAAAAGGATAACACGAAATGCCAATGCAGTCAAGACACGCAAACTTCGCCGGCGAGAGAAACAGAGAGAGAGAGAGAGAGAGAGACAGAGAGGGAGAGTGCCGCTCAAGTGGACCAGGCCAGAGAAGATGCCACCATTACATTCCATTGAGCGTACCCCCGATAATGAGCCAGACACACTCAAACGCACACAATAGAATTCAACAAAAACACAGGACACACTTACTGGAGACGTAGCGCTAAAAGCGAAATGATAAGCTGACAGCTCCGTGGTCGGACGACTCGTCGTAGTACCTTAGGTGGTGGCACTTCCTTTGGCAAAAAAAAATAAAATAAAATAAAATCTGCGGCGTCGGCGGCATTTTTATGATAGCCACAACGGGGGGCCCAACTGAATGGCCAGCGAGTCTGAGTCGGGATTGGACTGTGACTCAGACAGGCGCTTACCCTTAGGGTGCGGCCAAAACCATGTACATTAGAGAATCCCCAAGCACCAGATGGAATTAAATTTGTTTTTGCCGAAAAGCCGACACTTTATACAGAATATTATGGATTTTTAATTTCGCTTAACCAGAATTTTATTGATATTTAAATTTGGCTTTAACGAATATTATTTGTCTACGTGCTTAATGGGCTTCTCACTTTTACGCTTTGGTTTTCTGTGACGATAAATACACTTTCCAGGTCCATGATGCTGGTGCTCATGAATTTTTGGTATTCGCACCGGTCCAACCTTGGATTTACGCCTCAAGCGACGCCAGTAGTCGTAATCCCTGGGTCCCTTGATCGGTGTCATGGGTACCTTGAGCGGTCCATGCTTACGTGTGGCCATGCACCTCCTAACCAGTTGGCCCATGGACGAAAGCCCACCTAACAGACGAAACAGAGTCAGTGCCATGGCAGCACAATAAATTTAAACTAAAATCGTAGACGAAACACAAAATTTTGATTCTGAGATAACTGATTTCAGATGAGGCAAGGTTTAGGAAATTTGACTTAACCTAGCATATCTAGAAAGCTTACTGGGATTTAAACCGTCTACAGAACAAATGATGAAAATTGGTTTACTTTGAGCCTTAGAAAAACTTGGCCAAACTCGCTTAGCAATATGAGAAAGAAATATATGAAATTTAACAGCAATAACAAAATTTGGATTGCTCTTAAATTCTCCCATTTTAGGTCCTTCGGGTGGACTTTCCTAAAATTTAGGAAAATTCATATATTTATTTGGCTCAACTTCTATTTGCAACTAACACCATGGCGCTACAAATCTCAAATCTCTAAGAGGCAATCCTGACAAGCAAGGAACCATTAAATTCCCCCAGCACGGGGCCGAAGTCGTATTCTGGTAATTTTCCTTGATTTCCTTTCCAAAATCGGAAGACTCGCGTTCGTAAACTTTCCCAGGAAAAGTCGATTGATACCCACTTCGGGTTCATTTTTACCCACTTCGAGATTGAATTTCCCAAAATATCTTTCAGTTTTCACATCATCCGCGTGCATTCAAATGTGCGCTGCGTTGATTATGACGAGACCAATAAGCAATTGACCCATTGGTTCCGTTAAGGAACACTACACACAGAAAAAAAGATCCAAAAAAGATCCATTTGGAAGGGATATGTCTTAAATATCCTTTTTAATCATGTTTAATATCCTTTTAATCATCTAACGGAGCTGAAAATCGTCAAAAAGATATGAAAAATGGTCATCCCTTTGGACGTCTTTCTGCTTAATAGGATATGGATATGAAAAATATCTAGTCCAAATAGATACATGTTCAAATGGATATTTTTAAAATCCTTTTTTGTGTTGAAGTGAATTGACTGCTTTATAAAAATAAATGCCAATTTTTTGACATTTCCATTGAAAACAAAAAATTGGTCTAAAAAGACGACATTTTAGACTCTACTTTTCTACGACAACTATACTATACAGATGTCCGATTTCGACCAAACTTGGTGGAATCATAGAAAAGCATAGCAAACTAAGAAAAACGAAGTTTGGAGGCATTTCCATTGAAAACAAAAATTTTTCTCACAGCTTGAAGATTAGCGTCCAACAAAATGTGCAACGTATTTGTACTAAAAGGCTTCATGCAAAGTATGCTGAAGATAGTTTTCAAACTGACGGAGGAGATAGCATAGGGACTTAAGGACAGTCAGACGGACGGATAGACGGACATGGCAAAATTAACTCAGCTTGTCGTACTGATCAAGAATACATATGCTTTATGTGGTCGGAGATGTTTCCTTCAATGCGTTACAAACATACGGACAATTTTATAATACCCTCTCCAAGGGTATAATAACTACAGAAGATGGAATAATCCAGATCAGCGGTACTCACCAAGCAGATGAGAGAATTTTTTTAGATCATTTCGTCACCTCGCCATCTGCAAAAGAAAATACTTAGGCTTCCGCGCACAGAAGCGGAGCGGACAAGAGGAGTTTTACTTACAATATTCTCCGCTCCATAAAATAAAAAATCGTTTATAAGCTGCTCAGAGCTCATGCTTCGATCCGCTTTCTGAGTGCCTGGACCAATACCAAATTCAGCTAAAACGTCAATTGTTAAAAGACGATCTCAAGTTCAAAATTTCCTGCTGTCGAAATATAAAAGGGGGACGCTGATACTCGACTTGCTGAGTGCTAAGCTTATGACTGGGATTCTTACTTTGATCACCGTGCATTTGGTAGTCGAATGCAACAAGATGCCTTTCGTGTTGGAGTTTCCCAGAGGTTCCGAGTTCAAGTCCTCAGACAAGTTAAGTTAGAAAAATAAAACAGTGATTACTAATTTGAATGTGTTTTCAGAAAGAAGACTTTAGTGAACCAACAAAAGAAAATATACGCGTCATGGTGTCGTCCTTCTTTCTGTCTCTGCCCCCCTCACTCCTTTCCTCTCTAATACTTAGAAAAAATTTTTTATACCCTTGCAGAAGGTATTATAAAATTGCGGATGTTTGTAACGCATCAATAAAAAAGCAACTCCGACCACATAAAGTATATATATTCTTGATCAGCATGACGGGCCAAGTTGATTTAGCACTGTCCGTCTGTTTGTCCCTCTGATTCTATGCTATCTCCTCCGTCGGTTTCAAAGCTATCCTCACCAAATTTAAAATTTGACAAATACGCTGCACATTAATCGGAACCGGCCGGATCGGCTGACTATAGCATATAGCTGTCATAGGAATGATCGGTCGAAAAAACTAGTTCTAGTGAGAGAAACTTTTTCGTTTTAATGGAAACGCCTTCAAACTTCGTATATCTTAGTTTACTATTCTTCTCCATGATTCCACCAAATAGATCGATCTCGGACATCTATATAGTAGATGTCATAGAAAAGTAGCGTCAAAAAGTATCTTAGTAAGAAAAACTTTTTGTTTTTAATGGAAATGTCCGCTAAATTGTTTTATATGCTCCCACACAATTCTACAAAGTAAGTAAGGTAAAATGGCTTGACACAGCCCCAAAGGGCCAAAAGCCGAGCATCTCTCTCAATTCTCTTGGCTTGTGCGCTTCTAATTTTCGCACAGGAGAGGGGACCTACAGTTTAACGCCGAATCCGAACGGCAGTTTGGAAGCTTTTCATGGCAAATTACTACAAAGCTGAGCCAACAGCAGAGAGGCGTGACCGGGTGTAAAGTTTATTCAAAGAAAAAACTTTTTATTAGATGTTCGAGGCGGGATCGAACCCACGACCTCTTGCACATCGGTCAGGCGCACACTAAAAAACTTTATTTGAACGATAGTAGAGAGATTTAAAAGTACCGTGACTGCGCCCAAAGGGTCCACCGTGTCCAATTTTATGCTCTTTCCAACCTCTGGGCCACCCGGTATCTCACGAAAAATGGTTAAATATTGTCTGCCATGCTAATTAAGAGGGGTTGTCGTATAGAGGAGCATTAACATGGCCCCACAAAAAATAGTCTAAAAAGCTGGGCATAGTGTGAGGGCCTAAAAAAGGTGATTTTGGGAATTTTATTAAAAAAAAATAAGTTTGAAAAACGTGAAATTTTGAAGAAAAAATAAAATTTTTTAGTATAGACGATAACGGCGAAAAAAAAAGGACCTGTTTTGCAGTGATCCGGCCTGTATGGATGAAATTTAAAAAAAAATTTGTTAAACCAGAATTGGAAAGACAGATAAAAAAATAAAAAGGACAAAGGCGGCGTTTTAAAAAAAAAATCGAATTTTACAAAATTGGGTTTTGGCGAAAAGCGATTTTTTGATAAACAAAAACCGAGGATGACGGAGAAATATATAGAACATTTAAAAAAATTGATAGGAGGAAGGTTTTGGTAAGCAAAAAGGCGGAAAAGCTGTTCGAGAAAAACGCGTTTAAAGAAGACGGGGGGGGGATAAAAAAACATGGGAAGTTTGAAATTTAATATGTATTTTAAAGGTGTAGAAATATGAAAAAATCGATTTTTTAAAATTTCACTAGTTGGCCCCTTAAAGCGCACGATCTAGGCGGCCAATTATCGGTCCCGAACGTGAAATAAAATGTTCACCAGACTCGCCTCTCGTAATAAGTCCATTGTTGCCATGTTTGTTGAAACCACATCTCAAAGCTCTCGCATTTTGGGCAAAAAAAAGTTGGATATCATCTCACTGTTAGCGCTCACCATTAACTTTTACGTTACGATTCGCATTATCTTTGAAGAAGTACGGTCCAATGAAAAATGCAAAAAATGACTTTTTCTCGGATGCATATAGCTAATCGCTAATAAACTGCTATTCTCTCCAAAATCAACAATTCTGCTTATTTACGTACCCGTTGAGCCCAAAAATGAGCTTCGTCGCTGAACACAATTTTTCGTTAAATTAGTGGATCTTCGGCCATCTTTCGAGAGCCCATTCACCAAAAATTCTACGTTACGATAGGTCGTTCGAAGCTGGAATTCTTGCACCAGCTGTATTTCGAAAGGCTTCACACCTAAATCCTTCCGCAAAATTTTCTACGTTGTTGTTAGTAACAGAGGCCCAATGCTGCGATCGGACGAATCGCTAATTGATGGTCATCATCAACACTGGCCGATTTAGCTCCGATATTTTCTTCAGTTCGCACTCTACGTAAGCGTGTTGGTAATGTCGAACAATGTAATTTTTGTTGCGCAATTCAGTCCCAATAGCCCGAATAGCCGCGTTAGTGGGTCGATTAAATTGACCATAAAATAGAAGAAGAGCGCGATGAACTTTCTTAACAGAGCATGAATTTTGATATTAAAATTCAACAATTTGCAACGTTATTCGTTTGTAAGACGGTTCATGGTTAAATTATAGACCAAACTGAAGATCTTTGACAGTGAAACAAAACTTTGGAACGTGCGTGAGCTGTTTAAACCGGTGTTGCCAAAAAGATAATAGCTACAAAAAATCACCCTATAGTTACCTATAGTTGTTTTAGGTGGAATGAAAGTAGCTTGATTCTGCGGAAATACTTACCTACCTTGCTGTTAAGATAACATGTCGGTCTGCAGGGGGCCCTCTTCTCCAAAATTAAATTTGGAAGGAAACTGTCAAGACCAAAGTCGAAGTTCCTTACCCACTCCGGTCGAATTAGCAAATACAATACTGACGCGTAAACTGTGGATTGGGTTATAAGGTAATAGTGAATTGCGACTCATTCTTTATTCAGGTTAGGAAGGAATAGAAATAAGTCAAGGTCTCAAAAATGCCACAAAGAATGTTGTCAAATGTATTAGTAAATTGAAAGCGCGAGAGGAGAGTCGGATTTATACAAAAATGTTGTCGAATGATGGTTTGGTAAGCTTTAAGGTTTCAAGGCGGCAAGTATCAAGCAATTCTTATTAATAACAACTATTTTACATTTTTTATAGCTGCTACATTTGATCCAAATGTCATTTTCAACGTTTTCCTTCACCAAACCACACATTCCAAGACTCTGGCCAGCGGCAACGAGCTGTTACTTAAAACGTAGTACATCCTCAAGTCCTTTCCTTTTCAACTAATGAAGCGTATAAATGCACCTTTACATCATGAGTCGATAAATTCGAATACCTTCGACTGGGGGTATCAATGTACGAGTAATTATGAACCAGCAAAACAACCCGGGGAAAGGGGGGCCTTTCTACCAATGTTACCATTTTCATTGGCAACACTTTTTGGTAGGAAATAAAGTCGATAAATGCAAAGGAACGATCCGATTATTATCTAGTTTTCTAATTTTCGTCTCTGGGCAATGCGTGTGTTTCTGTTGACATTCCGCTTTTCTACTTTTTTGTTTTGTGACATTTTCTACGAAAACTCAATACAAATACAAACATATCGCGTCCCTAGATGAGGCCTTAGCACTCCCATTCAATGACAAACCTAAAATTTACGACAATGCCCAAACAGGTATAAGATCGAGAAAGAGCGGCCCTTCAACGGGCGATACGCGATGGCTATCGCCCGTGGAGTCGAGTCGGTACAGATGACTCATCAAATTAGCGTCAGGGCGCCGGGCGATAAAGCAAGCGCAGCGAAAGGTTAGGAAAAATTACTCATATCATTTTACAAACACCGGTCAAACCACTCGAGACCCGAAACTGACTAGCTAGAGTCTCGGTTTTTGGAGCTGGGAAGATCTTTGAGGATACCCCTGCTGGAGAAGCATTGTCAAGCGATTATTAATTGCTGGGTATTTGTTATTTAAGTTAATTGGGTGGGCTCTTCCTGCTCTCCCTCTCACACTCCCTCGGGAGGCTTCTTCTTGCCCAGGTTTTACAGTTAGTCGACGCAATTATTCGTTCAATTTACCTGGGAAGCGCTTTTGTCGCTGATGAACGCGGCACGGGCGATATTCCGACAGCAAATATGCGAACGTTAATTACGCTTTTGAGAACGTTTTACGCACAGTTGAGATGGTTGGGAAGAGGCTGCGGAGGCGCTTGCAAATGCGGCAACGATGCCTGACGGCAGATAATGTTGATCGCATGAGTGACGGAATCAGACGCCGATACCACAACGCTGGAGCCCGACCATACGGGTTTTGATCGATTAGGAGGATTCGAGCCTGGTAGCCAGGCATCTGCCCCAGCCCCAGCCCCAGTCCCATTTTAATTGAAAGCTTACCAGTTGTTTGGGAAAACGATGCACTTACGCCTGGCATCGATGTCATTACCCCTCCTTGCGTGCACCTAAAGTAGAACCTCCCAGATGCATTTACTTGCCCCCACACTGCGCATCGAGCCATTTATCTTGACCCCTAAGTGCTGCATGTGGCGTTACTCGTTTCTGATTAATTTGGGCCTAATTTGTTAAGCAATAAAAGGCCACAAGAGAAAAAGGGCCCCCAAAACAAAGTTGTAAAATAATATAAAAACAGTTTGAAACAAATTCCCATGATCTTCATTCAAAGCCCTGCGATTTATTAACATTAGCCAGGCTCCGTGCCTGCGTAAGGTGGGGTTAAGCAGAAGTAGGGCATAAATTGTGCACGTTGTTCCCGGTCCGGCCTGCGGGTTGCGGTCAAAAGCGGGTTTAGTATTTCGATTATGTCGAATTGGCCAGGCCATCAGCGAAGTGGTTGGCAATGTCCAGTTAATGGTGTGGGCTGTTAAAAAAAAAAGAGCTTTTCTTAATTGACATGCCAGACAGATAAAGCACAATTGCAAGACCCTAAGGTGATTAAGAGCCCAGAAAGATGGCTCTTGTGAAATGCAAGCAATGCAATTTTAGCCAGGAGAAAAGTGAGCAAGTACATCTTGGCTTCTTGTAGAGAAAGAAAACTAATGATAATCAAAGATTTAACTTCAGAAAGGAAAGGCTTAAAATGTGCAATTTCAAAGAATTAGATAAAGAAACGCATATAAATAGCTGTCAAACAAGGAAAAGGAGCGACTGAGTGTTTAGTATTTGTTAATGTTCGCAACATTAAATTCTTAGGCAAATGGCACACCTCAACGGTTTTGTATTTAAATTAATGCTGCACATAAAAAACAAGAAAAAAAGTCAGTCAAGCCCGACTATAATATACTCTGTACCTGTGAAGTGCTGCCCATCGCCGTTGCGACCGGTGCTGCCCATAATTGTTTGTTTTCCTTATAATTCGACAACCGACAGACAGACGGACATGGCTAGATCGACTCGGCTGTTGATGCTGATCAAATATGTACTTTACAAGGTCGGAGATGCTTCTTTCTGTCTGTTACATACTTCGATTAGCCATGTCATCCATCGAACTCGGGAAATTCCACACCCACTAAAACCTGCCCCTACTCTCCGTTTCCCTCTTGCGAACTACCGCTAAGTATTACTTCACAAGGGGAGATGGTACGAGGCCTCCACCAGATTCCTATCTAGGGTTTGAACTCCGAATTAGCTGTCGTTCAGCGCGACACAGAGGAATTTGAGAATCTCGGCAGCCATAGTGCAAAATGGCATTCCAATTGTTTTGCGAGCTAAGTAGGATGTCCATAAAGTCAGGGACTGTAAATGGCCTCCCCAATACCTGAGCACATGTAGCTCTTCCCGTTCGGCAGCGAATCTCGGACAGACAAAGAAAATATATTCTGCGTCTTCTATGGTCCGTGCTGGTGTGTTGCAAAACGGATCTGTCTCATCACTTAAACCTATAGAGATAGGATTTGAAGCATCATGTCCAGTCAGTAGCTGTGTTAGATAAAAGTCGGCTTATCCGTGCTTTATACCCACCCGGCCTTCAGTCTGCAATCCAGTCTTCTTGTCCAGCTGCCGTTGGTGGTTGTACTCCCACCTCGCCTGTCATTGAGTCACCGTTCTCTGTCGTCGATGGTCATCTGCCTCCCTGCTTTCCATTGCTAACAGGTCCAGTGGCACCATTTCCAGCCAGTACCAGGGCCGCGTCTTCTGACCGCACTGTCGGAAGCTGCAGATAACTCCGGAGAGCGCACCTCCTGTACGCGCTCTTGCATCCTCGACTATATGATGGCACGGTCATTGCAGGGGCCATTTTTGGTGCTCGCCATGATGATGATCGACCTTACCACGTTGCAGATCAGCCATCTACTACTATGTTGCCGAGGTCCACCGATATTCGCCATTATTCTTGATAAAGTAGTCGTTGCTTTGATGGCCTTTTCTAAGCTAGACTCAACCCATTCTAACCTCAAACCCCAGTCAGCCACCCTGCTAGTAAACGTGATTGGTTTTTCCGCTGGACATCCTCCAGATTTTTGGCAGCTGCCACAGCCAGCAATGTCATCTGCAAATCAAAGATGCTGACGCCGATCGGTGCAGATAGTCGAAGAACTCCGTCATACATCACGTTCCACAGTATCGGGCCTATGACTGAGCCCTGTGGCACGCCGCCTGTGACTCCGTATGATTTCCGTCCGTCCGATGTGTCGTAAAGCAGAGTACGATTTTCAAAGTAGCTGCTTACCAATTTCACTAGGTACGCATAGATACCAAGGCGTGTGAGTGCTTGGAGGATCCTTTCCCAGCGAGCGGAGTTAAATGCGTTCTTTACGTCGAGTGTAGTAATGAGGCAGTACTCCTTGCTTCCACCTCGCCATCTTTTTTCCAGCCATGGCTGGGGCCATTGAAATTGCGTCTACCGTACTGCGTTGCTTCCTGAACCCGAATTGCTGGTTGGGGAGGCCGTGTCGTTCTTCCAGTTCCGCCTCTAGGCGGTTGCATAAGATGCGCTCAAACAGTTTGCCGATTACATCTGCTTGTGCACAATGGGGATCCTCCATGTTTTGTCCCATTTTGGAAGCAACACCGATCTGGAGCTGCATCTTGAAAGACTCCTCCCTGATGCACTGATTATAAAGATCAACCAAAATTTTGTGCTTCCACAAAAATCTTTACCTTCAGTTGGGATTACGTCTGGCCTGGTGCTTTGTCGGCGTGTACGCGGGATAGTGCAGCTAGTACTTCATCTGCGTTTTTATAGTACAAACGTACGATGAGTCCGATCCTATAGTCTGGTCTGTTGTCTCCGGGTGAACCAGAATAGCGTATAACCAACTGTTTGTAGTTGCATGGGGCATGTAGGAGATGGCCGCCTTGCCAGCTTTCCCAGATTGCTTAAGGTTGTCCTTCAGCTTCTTCGCACAATGTCCTCCAACAGTTTGACTTGCTTCGCTTTATGGCTTTTTTTAAGTCCAGCTCAATGCGTTTGGAACGTCATTTGCAGCATGTCCGCTTGAGTTGCGCCTCTTGATCTAGTGGGCTTTGCCGGGATCGCTTCATCGCGCGTTGGTACCGCCTTCTCGTGTGATTGCACTCCTGTCGAATATCTTGTATTTCGCTGGTCCACCAATCAAACCGGTTTTCCTTTTGACCGTGCCCCTCCTTTTTTTGGCATCGCGGCATCGCAGGCTCTCTCCATAACCTCTGCCAGGCTTCTCGCTTGATTTTCTGCATTTCCAGTTAGCTGGGTTCTAGCATTGCCAACAAGGATCAGTATCGAGCGCCTTCTCATTCCCATCCGAAGTGCGTAGGCTGGTTTGACCGTTGCCTTGGCAGTCCGCCAAAAGTTTGACA